>JACBWV010000209.1:0-42359 GCA_013435795.1 Chlamydomonas sp. ICE-L | reverse complement strand
TTCCCACCGGCACTCACCCAAGCGCCACCCCCACCACTCCTTCCTCGACTGACATTCTAACCCCCACCGCACCACTACCCACACGCACCCACCCACCTCCTTCTCCCCACCCCTACTACCCACCACCCCACTACTCGATCTCCCCCACTTCTACCACGCCACCCACCACCACACTACATCTACCGATCTACCCCCCACTACTTACCCACGCACTCGACGCACCCCCGCACCAACCACGACTCTATCGACCCACCCACCACTAACCACCCACCGCACCCCCCACCCACCACCCCACTACTTCTACAAAACCCACTCCACTACTACCTTCCCACCCACCCACGCCCCCACCACCACCCCTACTTCTCCCCGGCACCACTACCACCCACCACCACCAACCACCACTCCTTCTAAACCCACCCCCCACTACCCACGCACCCACGCACCCACCCACCACCACCACTACTTCTAACCACGACACGCACTGACCGCAACCCACCCACCCACCCACCACCCTCTCTTTCTATAACCCACCCACTTCTCCCACCCACCCACCACCACCACCACTACTTTCTACCGCACCCACTTCTACCCACCACCCACCACTACCCACCCCCACCCACCACTACCACCCACCCCCCCCCCACCACTACTTCTATTCACCTCACTACAACCCTCCCCCCACCCCCCACCCACCCCACCTCTACTTCTACCACCCCTACTAACCCAACCACCCACCCACCACCACCACCACTACTTCTACGCCACCCCTAACTACCCCCCCCTCCCCACACCATCACTACTTCTCCCCTCCCCACCACTGTTACCCACCCACCACCGCAGCCCACCCCCTACTACCCACCCAACCAACCACCGCACCCACCCATCCACCACCACCACCACGACTCTTTCTATTCTAACCCACCCACTACTACCCTCACCCAACCCACCCACCGCACCACCACCACTCTTCCTATCCACCCCCCACTACCCCCATCCACCCACCCACACCACCACCACCACTGCCTGTTCTACCCCGCCCTAACTACCCACCACCCACCCATCCACCCCCACCACCCACCCACCACACTTCTAACCACACCACCACTTACCATCGCCCACGCCACCACTACCACCACTACTTCTAACCCACCCACACACTACCCACCCACCCACTCCACCCCACCCCACTACTTCAACCACCCACCACTACCCCCCCCCACCCACCCACCACCACCCCACAACTTCTACCCAACCACTTCTACCCACGCCACCCACCCACCACCACTCACTACTTCTCACCCACCCACTTCTAACCCACCACCCAACCAGCCACCCACCACCACCAACTACTTCTCTAGACTTCTACCCACCCACCACAAACCCACCCACCCACCACACCACGCACCACTACTTCTAACAAACCCACCACCACTAACCCCTCACCTCACCCCCCACCCACCACACTACTCCTACCCCCCCACTAACCCCCACGCCACCACCCACCACAAAACAACTCTACGACCACCCCACTTCTAACCCACCACACCCCCCAAGCACCACCATACTTCTATCTCCCACCCACCATACCCACCCACCACCCCACCCACCACCACACTTCTACCCCCCACTCCTATCCACCCACCCACCCACCCACCACCACAACTTTTCTTCTATCTATCTTCTTCCTAACCCACCCACCACTACACAACCCACCCCCCACCGACCACTTCTTCCTTTCCACCGCCACTACTACCCGCCCACCACCCACCACCCCACCACCACCTGACTTCTACCCACCCACTACTCCCCCCCCACACCACCACTACTTCTAACCCCCACTACTACCCCACCCACCCACCCACCACCACCACTACTTCTACCCACCCACTACTCCCCACCCACCACCCACCACCACTACTTCTACCCACCCACTACTACCCACCCACCCACCCACCACCACCACTACTTCTACCCACCCACTACGACCCCCAACTTCCACCACCACTACTTCTTAACCCCCCACCTTCTACCCCCCCACCCACCACCACACTACTTCTACCCACCAACTACTCCCCCCACCCCCCACCACCCCCACTACTACTTTCTACCACTCCCTACTACCCTACCCACCCACCCACCACCACTACTTCTACTTCTAACCCCCCACTACTAACACACCCCCCCTCCCACCACCACTACTTCTACACACCCACCCACCACCACCACTGCTTCTAACCCCCCCCACTACTCCCCCACTACTACCCCCCCACCACCCCACTACTTCTCACTTCTCCCTCCCACACTACCCCCCACCCCCCGCCACCACTACTTCTACTCCCCACCCCCTCCTACCACCCACCCACCCACCCCACCCACCACTACTACTTCTAAACCCCCACCCCAACCACTTCTACCCACCCATACTACCCACGCCACCCACCACCACTACATCTACCCACCCACTACTACCCACCCACCCAACCCACCACTAGGACTTCTACCCACCCGCTACTACCCACCCACCCACACCACTACTTCTACCCACCCACTACTCTCTACTACCCCGCACCACCAATAACACTACTTCGAACCCACCCACTACTACCCACCCACCCACCACCACCACTACTTCTACCCACCCACTACTACCCACCCCACCCCCACCACTACTTCTAATCTACCGCATTTACCCACCCACTACTTACCCACCCACGCCCCCACCACCCACCCACCGACACCACTACTTCTACCCCCCCACTAACTTACCCACCCACCCACCCACCACCACTACTCTACCCACCCCCCTACTAACCACACCCACCCACCCACCACCACTACGTCTACCCCCCCACTACTGCCTAACCCCCCACCCGCCCCCCACCACCACTAACTTCTCTTTACCCTACCCACCCACTACTAGATACCCCCCCCCCCAAGGCCTTCATGTTGTGGACCACAAAAACAAATGTACCACCGACAGAACAATACCACTACACAAACAACAACTACACCCACTACTACTACCCACCCACCCACCACTACTACCCACCACCACTACTACTACCCACCACTACCACCCACCCACCACACAATACCACTACACCCACTACTACTACCCACCCACCCACCACTACTACCCACCACTACTACTCACCCACCACAGGCTGCATTATTGTGGGCCACAAAAAGCAAATGTACCTCCCTTTCAACGACCACCACAATACACCCACCACTACCACTACACAATACCAGTACACCCACTTCTACTATCCACCCACCCACCACCACTACCCACCCACCCACCACTACTACCCACCCACCACAGGCTGCATTATAGTGGACCACAAAAAGCAACTGTACCTCCCTTTCAACGACCCTGCCAAGGCCCCCTTGTACTTGGGAATTGAATACGACGGTCCCAACATCGATATCAAAGTCTTTGTGTGTGTTCCAGGTATCGGCATTCACACTGACATGGTGAGTCTGTATGTCTGTCTGTATGTCTGTATCCCTTGAGCGCCTCTTGGGTTGCATCTTTGCATAGGCCTTTGTATTTGCATTTGCATCCTGTCTATTTCTGACACCTTTTCTGTCTTCCTGTTGCTTGTTCATCTAAATGTATGTATGCATGTTACAGTCCAGGGGTAGGCGAAATAGGCTAAAGGGACTTGCCCAACCGTGATAGGAAGAGCTTAAACAGAACAAGTTCTATGCGGCGGCGCATGCGACGCTAAAAATTGGCGGAGAGTGATCGCGACGGAGCGACAGGTGGCAGCGGAGGCGAGTTAGTTACGAGACTGTTGGCTGACGTGTTGGGCTTCATCGTGGTCAGACGGATGGATGGATGGATGGATGGTCAGTCGGACGGACAAATGGGTAAACATGGGGGCTCCCGCCCCCTTGAAGAGGGGGCTCCGCCAAAAAGCATTGATCTGAGATCGAGCCCAGCCAAGCTAATATAGATATTGTAGTCATTGATTGAGTACTGGGCTTAAGCTGGCATGTCCTTAGGATTCGAATACGACAGTGCCAACATAGACCTACAAGACTTTGTCTGTGTTCCGCGTATCAACACACACACTGGCATGGTGAGCCTGAGTTCAAGCCAAGCCACGCCAAAATGAATAGTGTCATTGTTGATACAGTACTGGGCATTAGCTGGCGTGTATTTAAGAGGATTTGAATATGACAGTACCAACACATACATACAACTTGTTGTGTGTGTTCCGGGTATCGGCATACACACTGGCATGGTGAGCCTGAGATCAAGCCAAGCCACACCAACATGAATATAGTGTAATCATTGATTCAGTACTGGGCATTAGCTGGCGTGTACTTAAGTTGATTTGAATGCGGCAGTACCAACATAGACAGTAAAATATTTGTCCGGGTGTGGGCATAAACACTGGAGTGGTGAGCCTGACATCAAGCCAAGCCAAGCCAACATGAAAAGTGTAATCGT
Organism: Chlamydomonas sp. ICE-L; assembly: GCA_013435795.1. Lineage (NCBI taxonomy): Eukaryota > Viridiplantae > Chlorophyta > Chlorophyceae > Chlamydomonadales > Chlamydomonadaceae > Chlamydomonas > Chlamydomonas sp. ICE-L. The sequence continues at coordinate 37,897 of JACBWV010000209.1, read as the reverse complement.
TGATACAGTACCAGGCTTAAGCTGGCATGTACTTAAGGGGATTCGAATATGACAGTACCAACATAGACCTTCACGTTGTTGGGTGTGTTCCGTGTATCGGCATACACACTGACATGGTATCGGTGGCCAAACAGAATGTAGATCGCGCCCGGCCCTAACCTGCCTACCCTAAATTCTGCAGTACCTAAATGGGCGTGCCAAGTCCAAGATCAAGCGAAACCAATGGCCTAACGGAACCCAGATTGCGCCCGGTCTGACAGCGTACCAAGAAATTTTCATGGACGACGTTCCACCCCACACCGACTTCAACCAGCTTAGCGTGATTGTGCACGATGCCACGTACCTCGGCGGTACCAATGCTGCTGACGTGGTGAAGGCTCATGGCTGGAAGGGGGCCCTGAATTTCAAATCTGCGTGCCAGACACTCAGCAACATTATGGTGGACGAACCTGAGGAGGAGATCTACATGGAAGTGGACCAGGGCCAGACCTTCATGATCGTGGATTGGGACAAAGATGATGTTGATATCAAGGTGAGAAGGTGGCGTGGTGTAGGGTGGTGTATGATAAGGTGGGGGGTATGGCTTGGTGGGGTGGGGTGGGGTAAACATGTATCACTCTCAACAACCAAGACACAACCAACCTTAACCAACACACCACCACGCATGCAGGTGGCCGCCTCCTCAACCAGCACACAACCAATATACAACCAACCTTAACCAACACACAACCACGCATGCAGGTGGCCGCCTCCTCTCCACCACACGGACCCCAACCCCACCACCACCACACAAATCCCATTACTGCCACCAACCCCAACTTCACCACTCGAATCCTACCACGTCACAACCCCACCAACCCTACCACCTTGGACAAAGCCTACAACCTCACCATCACCACCACCACACAAATCCCACAACCACCATACAACCCCCAACAACCACAAACCCAATCCCACAACCCATGCAGCTGGCCGTCCTCACCAACCCTACCACTTTGGACAAAGCCTACGCCCTTACCATCACCACCACCACACAAATCCCACAAACAACAACCCCAAACCCACCCGACAAATCCCACCACCACACAACCCACCACCCATGCAGCTGGCCGTCCTCACCAACCCTACCACCTCCGACAAAGCTTACGCCCTTACCATCACCACCACCACACAAATCCCACAAACAACAACCCCAAACCCACCCGACAAATCCCACCACCACATAACCCACCACCCATGCAGCTGGCTGTCCTCACCAACCCTACCACCTCGGACAAAGCCTACGACCTCACCATCAACGGGCAGACGGTGAAGAAGACCTCGGAGATATACATGCCTCCCAAGCAGGTATATACCAGTCAGAATATAGATAGATAGGTAGATAGATAGATAGATAGATAGATAGATAGATAGATAGATAGATAGATAGATAGATAGATAGACATGCCTCCCAAGCAGGTATGTACCAGTCAGAAAGTTGGAAATGTGTGTGTGTGTGTGTTTGCAAAAAGTAAAGATAATGCCTGGTGGGGCGTGGTATCAAGGGAGCCCTGTCTTATGGTGGGCTGCTACTTTACTTGGACAGTGCTACCATGGCGGTTGACAGCGACCGCGAACACTAAAGCGTAACCGTACGGATTTGAACCCTGCACCTTAAGATTTCAACGAGCTCTACCATTCTCAGAGATATACACTCCGAAATAGACACTCTGAGATGTACACTCTGAGATATACACTCCGAAATATACACTCTGATGCACTCCGAAAAATACACTCTGAGATTAACACTTTGAGATATACACTCTGAAATACCGGTATACACTCTGACATACAATCTGAAGTATACATGTCACCCAAGCAAGGATGTACCTATTCTACACAGGTGCTAGGAGGTAAGTTGACACTAGTAGCACGACTCTTATATTTGGACGACCTTCAGTACCCCACCGCACAAATCTCACCACTTACATCACCCCTCGAACACCATCACCACAAACACCAACACCACAAATACAAACACCACAAACACCAACATCACAAACGCAAACATCGCAAGCACCACAACCACTACAAACACCACACTAAGACCAACACCACGAACACCAACCCAAACAGGTGCTAGGAGGGAAGTTGACACTAGCTCGACTCTTCCAGTTGGACGATCTCAAGTACGGCTCGTCGTTGAAGACGATTGAGATTCATCGCTTGCAGCTGACGAGCATGAGGACTTTTAATGTCCAGGGCCTGTGCCGCATCATGGGATGAGGGGACAAACCTTGCGCAGCATGGCTGAACAGCATGGGGGATCTCGCTATCCAAGGCATGTGTCGTATCATCGGACGACCTCCAGTTCAGATCGTCGTCGATGACGATTGCGATGCACCGCTTGCAGCTGTCGAACATGAGGACGTATAATGTCCAGGGCCTGTGCCGCATCATGGGATGAGGGGACAAACCTTGCGCAGCATGGCTGAACAGCATGGGGGATCTCGCTATCCAAGGCCTGTGCCTTATCATCGGACGATCTCCAGTACGGCTCGTCGTTGAACATGGTTGAGATTCACCGCTTGCAGCTGACGAACATAAGGACGTTTAATGTCCTGGGCCTGTGCCACATCATGGGATGCGGGGGTCAAGTTCACCTATCTGCATAGCTTTTCTGTTCGGCTAAAAGCAGCAGCTTCTAGGCAGCTCCCTGAGCCAGCCACTGGGCTAAGCCCCAAGATTTCAACAGTACTAGAAGACTGGTTCTGTCAGCTTCCAGATGCACTTCATTGCTTTAGGTTTGGCTGGGTAGCAGGCCTAGGGAGCTGCCTAGAATCTGCTGCCGGTAGCCAAACAGAAATCTATGCCTACCACAGGTTTGCTTACATGGTAAATTAGCCTTCAGGCTGCTAACCACTTGCAGGGGCAGGGCAAATTAAAATAAATATCCAGTGTCTTTACGTAGCTTAAACGCAGCACTGCCAAAATACCATGGTACATAATGTAGCACTCGTGCTACTTGTAGCACCTTCAAGAACTTGAACTTGGTTTCTTAGCTCCAGCCAGCAATTTAGCTGCTCGCTGTCTTTGGCAGTAAATTTAACTACCAGGGACCTTCAAGAAAACCCTGTGCAAGAGGAGCAAGCATGGGTAGAAGAAGAAGAAGAATTGTCACAAGGTTCTACACGCCGGCGATTCGGCGTCTAACCGTCAGCAGAAAACAATACTTTCCCCCGTGCGATAGCCACGGAAACCAGGGAGTGTGACAGGGTTCGAACTCTGACCGATTTTGTACATGTCCAGGTCTCAGCACCGGCCGTTTAACGGCTCGACAAGGTCTGGGGTCATAAACACTATTACGCCCAGGGGGGCTTGATTACGCCTAAATGCTTTCTGTTTGGCTATCAGCAGCAGATTCTAGGCAGCTCCCTTGGCCTGCTACCCAGCCAAACCTTCAGCAACGAAGTGCATCTGGAAGCTGACAGTACCAGTCCTCTAGTCCTGTTGACATCTTGGAGCTTAGCCCAGTAGCTGGCTCAGGGAGCTGCCCAGAAGCTGCTGCTCGTGGCCGATTAGAAAAGCTATGATTACGCCACAAGCCTGAGAACTGAGTGCAATCACATGGGTGTAGATTGTACTACACTCCACACTCCTGAGAACAGAGTGCAATGACATGGGTGTAGATTGTACTACACTCCACACTCATGAGAACAGAGTGCAATGACATGGGTGTAGATTGTACTACACTCCACACTCATGAGAACAGAGTGCAATGACATGGGTGTAGATTGTACTACACTCCACACTCATGAGAACAGAGTGTAATCACATGGGTGTAGATTGTACTACACTCCACACTCATGAGAATAGAGTGTTATCACATGGGTATAGATTGTGGTACACTCCACACTTCTGAGAACAGCTCTTGTGAGCTACTATTTAAAAAAAATGAAAAATTGTACGCCCTGCTACGGGGCATGAAATTGAAGGACTTCTCCCGTTTGCATGCACCGTACATACTGGAGAATGGCTACTACGATGGGGTTTCGGTTTCGCAGACTGCTACTTCGCCTGAGCATGGACTACCACGCGATTGCATGGAGAGAAGTTCTTTACCTCTTCTTAATGCGGCAGGTCCGTAATTTGGAGACCTGGCGAGGGCTCGAACCGCAAAACTGTTAGTTTTTGGTGTTGGGTTTTAGTGAACCATACAGCCTGAGCTCGATTTTACTATTGGCATGTGTACTGCTAATCAAACTTGAATTTGGTTACATGGCTTCGGCTTTTTATTTTTTAAGTCTTGTCCAGGTCTATACTTGGTGGAGAGGTTGTTCATGTTGACCTCCTTGTTCCCGCGCTTCTTGTTGGAAGTCTTTGGATGCTACCTAAGAGGCAAAACAATTAACTTGAACTTGGTTACATAGCTTCAGTCAGCAATTTGGCTACTCGCCGTCTTTGGCAGTAAACAAATTAATACCAGGAAATGTAAACGCGAACAAATCACTTTTTCTTTTTGTCTTTTTCATTGTTTCCATGTGTTATCCTCTCCTTCTGAACGAAAAAAACTGTACAAAAAAACCATTCAAACTCTTGTTCGAACCTATAAAAAGACTTGATCCAGCCTATAAAAAAAGTAATAATACCGTCCGGTAGGGTATAGTATTAAGGGAGCCCGGTCTTCAAGCGCCACGGTGGTAGGGAACGAGCTGTTATTTTACCTGGACAAAGCTGCCATGGTAAATAACAGCGACCGCGAACACTGCAGCGCTATCACAGAGGCAGCATAGATGTTTACTTTCCGGAGTATACGTAGTAGAGACACGAGAAGGGATGGAAGGATCTCTCGCTTTACATTAAGATGATCATCATACAGGAGGAACTGGTAGATGAGGAAGGAAGCCGCAGTACCTCAGAGTACTGGCGTGTAGAGTGCGCGCCCTATCTGGCAGTGGCACTACAGTAGGCGCGACAGGGCGGGAAGCCTGTGCGCTCTAAGTCACTCTAGAGGAGCCGGGAGAACCAGTCAATAGCATAGATAGGCTTGCGATTTTATTTGTACTGCATGCTTTATTCGGTGTTGCAGGCGAAGTAAACATGGGGCGTGTCAACACTACTAAACCACACTCATTTGTCTGAATACTATGATAAAAGTTGGTTACATGACATAACTTACCGGTACCGGTATACAAAAATAACTATAACTAAAACACTAATAAGTACAGTAGTACACTCAAACTTCAGCTTGACCTATTTTGTATGGCTTCAGCCAGCAAGCAACACCGGAGAGAGGTGTCCCATGCCACAATATATGGTCCGCTGCAGAGGCAAGCGCCAAGCGGGTGGAGACGGCGAGCAGCCAAATTGCTGGCTAAAGCTACCATATGTACCGTAAACAATATCAAGATCAAGCGGGCGGAGTGGGCGAAGAGGAGACGTGGGATGGGGCAGCAGCAGAAAGGGCAAGTTGCATAGGTGGACGTCCATCTGGAGGGGCAGAGGCCGTGGATCAGGTGTCAGCGTCATCCAGAGCAAGGGCCCGCATTGCCAGCAGAAACAGAGAGAAGGGAGGAGAGATGGAGGAGCAGTGTTTTCCCCAAGGTTTCTGGACTAAAAAATAATAATCGTCCAGGTCCGATTCCTGGGTCTGCACTACGGGGAACTGAAAACATTAATTATAAAGAAGAGGCCATGGAGGACAGGGGGGGGAGTTTGAGCTTCATGGCTTACCATGATTAAGATCCTTTTTTGGCGGAAACCCCTCTTCAAGGGGGCGGGTGCCCCCAGGGTTACCATCCATCCATCCATCTGTCTGACCGAGACGAAGCCTGAGTGCCTGACACGTCAGCCAACGGTCTCGAACTAACTCGCTTCCGTTGCCAACTGCCACTCCGTCGTGATCACTCTCCGCCAATTTTCAGCGTCGCAGGCGACACTGCATAGAACTTTCCACTATACAGATGGGCTTCTAGGCAGCTGCTTGCATCAGGGCTACTTAACTTGAACTTGGTTACATGGCCAGCCTTTAAAACAGTAACAGAATCAATTCAAATCAGAGCATTCCTATCTACATATATGTGATCCAATCTCTTCATGTATGTATGTATGTCACAGTCCAAATAGGCGAAAGGAACTTGCCCACTCCATACAACCATTGATAAACAAAGGCAACATGAATACTCAGGAATCATGTCATGTCATTTTGAACATAATCAATTCAAATCTTAGCATTCTTATCAAAATAAATTTGATCCAACCCCTTCATAAATCATCGTTGAACAAAGACAACATAACTAATAAGGCTCTAGACCACTAGGCTACCAACAAAGATTTCAGCAGACAGTCAAGCTGGTAATACCAGCTTACAAATACAGTAAGGTGTTTGCACCACGCGCTAGGAGCGATTCTAGGGCATCATCAACATAACTCTGCGCTATCCAAAGCGTCAGGATGTGTTTACAGCCTGTACACTCGAGTCGGTTAGTTAGTCAGCTAGTGTACACCAGGGTTGTTCAACACGCTGCGTCTCCTCTTGGGAGAGCGAGTTTTGAGCAGGGGGTTGTCCAGCTTCTAGGTAGCTCCTTGCACCACACACTATAAGGAGCCATTCCATGGTTTCCGTGGGTATCGCACGAGGGGAGAGAGAGGATTGAGCAAGGGGTTGTCCAGCTTCTAGACAGCTCCTTGCACCACACACTATAAGGAGCCATTCCATGGTTTCTGTGGGTATCGCACGGCGGGAGAGAAAGAGGGTTGAGCAGGGGGTTGTCCAGCTTCTAGGCAGCTCCTTGCACCACACACTATAAGGAGCCATTCCATAGTTTCCGTGGGTATCGCACGGCGGGAGAGAAAGAGGGTTGACCAGGGGGGTGTCTAGCTTCTAGGCAGCTCCTTGCAACACGCACTACTATGTCCAGCCTCTAGCCATTCCATGGTTTCTGTGGGTATCGCACGGAAGAGAGAGTAGGGGTTGATCAGGAAGACTGTTGCCCAGCTTCTAGGCAGCTCCTTGCACCACGCACTCCTAGGAGCCATTCCATGGTTTCCGTGGATATCGCACGGGGGAGAGAGTGGGGGTTGATAGGAAGACTGTCGCCCGGCTTCTAGGCAGCTCCTTGCACCACACACTATATGGGCTCAAGAAGGAGGAGGGCCCTTCATGGGAGAGCGAGTGTTGACGAGGAAGTTATCCAACTTCTTGGAAGCAGCTAGGATGAACCCAAGGAAAAGGGGAGAGGGCTTGCCTGGTCTTGACTTAAACTCGGGATGGAACTGTGCACCGAGGAAGAATGGGTGGCCAGCCGGGGAGCTCTCAAGCTCTACAATCTCCATGCGCTCACCAGTCTCGTCACGTCCGACGAACCTGAGGCCTGCCTCCTCGAGGCGGGGCACCATGTCCGGGTTCACCTCGTACCTGGCGACATGGAATTGAATGTGTTTAATACTGTGTATATACAGGTGTATGTCTACTAAAAATAATTATGTCTATTATGTAATTATGCATATTATAAATCATTATGTCTATTATGTGTACCATAAAAAATTATGTATATTATGTAATTATGTCTACTATAAATAATTAATTAAATATAAATAAAAACATATACATATACCGGTATATACAAGGCCCAAATAAATGAATATATGTAAGGCCTGCCTCTTTGAGACAAGGTGAAATGTCAGGGTTTACCTTGTGCCTGGTGGAATGAAATTGAATTTGTTAAATACAATGCCCCCCCCCCCTGTGCCTCCTGGTGGAATGCAAAGTGCACAATCAGGGCAAGCAACCAACTGTAGCATACATACACGCCTGCGGCTATGCCTCTCATCGATGTACAATACAAGTGTAGCATACATGCACACCTGTGCCTCTCATCGGTGTACAATATAAGTGTTACATACATGCACACCTGTGCCTCTCATCGATGTACAAGATAAGTGTAACATACATACACATCTGCCGCTATGCCTCTCATCGATGTACAAGATAAGTGTAACATACATACACGCCTGTGCCTCTCTTCGATGTACAATATAATTGTAACATACATACACACCTGTGCATATGCCTCTCATCGATGTACAATATAAGTGTTACATACATACACATCTGCCGCTATGCCTCTCATCGATGTACGAGATAAGTGTTACATACATACACGCCTGCCGCTGTGCCTCTCATCGATGTACAATATACGTGCTACATACATACACATCTGCTGCTATGCCTCTCGTCGATGTACATGTTAAGTGAAATATACATGCACACCTGTGGCTATGCCTCTCATCCATGAACAATATAAGTGTAACATACATACACACCTGTGCATATGCCTCTCATCGATGTACAATACAAGTGTAACATACATGCACATCTGTTGCTATGCCTCTCATCCATGTACAAGATAAGTGTAACATGCATACACACACCTGTGCCTATGCCTCTCATCGATGTACGCATCCTTCTGGTACAACTTGGCAGCAGTACAAGACACAGTCTGCAGTACTGTCCTTCGTGAACCCAGGCGCATTGTTCCGCCCATGTGGGTGGTGGACACCTCGGGCATGAACACAACCACGGGGGCCGAAGTACCCGGGGCAAACTCGGTTGAGTTCGCATCCGTTAGGCCAAGCACGTTGCGAGCAAACTCAATGACGACCACTTGCATGCCCAAACAGATGCCGAGGTAGGGTACCTTGTTAGTGCGGGCATAGTTGCAAGCAAGAATCTTTCCCTCCACTCCTCGGTTGCCAAAGCCTCCGGGGACGAGGATACCTTGAGCAGCTCGAAGCTTTGCCCAGCTGGCAGCATACTCAACAGGATTTGTCTGTTTGGCTTCCTCCTCCAAGTTTGCAGCCTCCACCCACTCCAGCACCAGCTTTGAGCGGGCCTCCATGCATGCGTGCTGGAGAGATTTGATGACGGACAGGTAGGCGTCTGAGAGGCCAGTATACTTTCCAACCATTGCGATTCGCACTGGATCCACGAGGCTATCCCACCGGTCAGCGGTGACGCTTCGCCACTCGGATAGATCCAGCTTTTCAGATCCTTGAAGATGCAACTTCTTGCAGATGATGTGGTGAACATTCTGTTCCTCCAGCAGGAGGGGCACACGCCAGATGTTGCTCACATCATGCATAGTCAGAACATTAGCTTTGGGCACATGGCAGAATAGAGCCAGTTTATCTCGCACTGCAGCTTCAAGAGGCTCCGTGCTGCGGCAAGCCAGAAGGGTAGGGCTCAAACCAAGGGAGCGCAGAACTTGCACACTGTGCTGGGTTGGCTTAGTCTTTTGCTCCCCCACCACTCCAATGACCGGCACTAAGCTGACATGGACGTAGCAAATGTTCTCCTCGCCCACTCTAAACTGGAACTGCCTGAGGGCTTCCACGAAGGGCATTGACTCGATGTCGCCCACAGTGCCGCCAAGCTCGATGACACAAACATCAGGCACACTTCCCTGGCCGTCTACAGGGATGTGTCCCACTCTCAAGATCCAGTCCTGAATTGCGTCAGTGAGATGGGGCACCACTTGGACAGTTTTGCCCAGGTAGTCACCCTTACGCTCCTTTTCAATGACATGCTGGTAGATCTTGCCAGTGGTGATGTTGTGATCCTTAGTTAGATTGATACCAACAAAACGCTCGTAGTTGCCCAGGTCAAGGTCACCCTCTCCTCCATCATCAAGAACAAACACCTCTCCATGCTCGAAGGGGGACATGGTGCCAGCATCAATGTTCAGGTAGGGGTCGATCTTGACGGATGTCACCTTCATGCCGCAGTTCTTCAGCAAGACGCCGATGCTACTGGCGGTAATCCCCTTCCCGAGCCCACTGACCACGCCTCCACTGACGATGACAAACTTCATGACGGCTGAATTATCGACTGCGAACCTCGAGGTAGGTAAAAATACGAAAAGAACGCACGTCGGCGGGGGTTAAGGAAGGGAACGCGGCGGTGACGCACCCGCAAAGAAAAAATAATTGAGCAGAGTTCGAAGTTTGAAACTTAGTGGTGTACATTGTGTACTGGAGGCTTGCGAGCGCTAGTTGTCTTTCGATCCCCTTCCCTTTTTTGAATTTTGAAGTAGCAGGGTGCCCGGCCCTAATGTTCGTCCTTGGTGCGTGCATGGTGGGACTTCAGGGGTGCTTTCGCATGATTAGGGCGAGACCAAGACCGATATCAGGTGACAGGTGCATACAGGGGCATATGCGGCCGAAATCAGGTGCATATAAGGGTGTACGTTTAGGGTAAAACAACAAAAACGACCTAAGTTAAAAAGTTTAACTAGGGCTGTTGCGAGGATAGTCGATATCGAAGCATAACTCGGTCGCAGGCCGACAAACTACGCCACGCACGTCCTGGATTCATTCGGGCTTGTTCGGTGGTGTGACGCACTGACGCATCATAACATTCATAAGACCATGCTCCCGAGCAATGCAACCGAGCAGCCATGCAGCCACGCACATGTCTGGTGCGTCACCGTCCCTACAGCTGCCTGCACCTGTTTATGTACATCATTGATGTACAATGTAGTTTTTGAACAGGTGTTGAACACCCTGGACACCTGTTTCACAACCTGAACAGGTTGCAGGCTGCTGAAGGGGCGTACAGGCTGTACAGCACAACCCGGAGAGCAAGCAATGCCCTCGAACAACACTATGACCGAAGGAGAAAGAAAGTGTGACTAACAATAAGTTCAATGAATTCTAAGGCTTTACTACCAGTCCTCTATGTCTTTTATGCTTGTAGAACCATGTAACAATTACAATTTTAATAGCCTCTAGTAGGCTAACCTTGCATGTACGTTACAGTCCAAGGGTAGGCCAAACAGGCTAAAGAGAATTGCCCAACCGTGATAGGAAGGGCTGAAAGAGAAAAAGCATTGATGAACTGAACCCCAAACTATCGTTCTACAGACGGGGGCCCTGATTTCGTGCTACAGTGATCATTTAATAATATCATATAAATGGTATCCACATCTGTCATGGGTTCAAATGCGCTTTGTGTGCTCCCTGGTTTCTGTGTTCATAATACATCTCACAAGTTGAGTCGAAAGCTGGTGAGCAGCCCAGGGTTGGCTGAAAAAGCATGTGACAATTTGATTCAATTCCTGAAGACGGTGAGCAGCCAAATTGTTGGCCAGAGCCATGTACCCAAGCTCAACATCAAGTCCAAGTAACAATTAAACTCGAGCTATGACCTGGACAAGTCTTTAAACTGTCTAATCTGTTTATTATGCCCCCCCTGGTTTCCGTGGGAATCGCACAGGGAAATTTGGAATTGGAAGACCGTGGGCAGCACCAGAGTTGGCCGAAAAACCATGTAACAATTCAAATTATAAATTCAAACCAGGGTAATCAAGATTTGCAGGCGCTAGACAGGCCATGCTTTCAACAACAGCAACAGCATCTGTTTACTGCCAAAACGGCGCGCAGACAAGCCTCGAGCTATGTAACCAAGTTAAAGTCAAACTTTCAACAACAGGCCCCATCATTATACCGCATTTATAAAAATAATGATTGTTTTCTTTTAAATTGAGGTTAAATCATCTTCATAGCGCAAACTCCACCCTACATCGTTAAAGGTTTGTTGGGGTTTCAGTTCACCAATGCTTTTTGTTTTGTATACAGCCCTTCCCAATATTGAGGTTGGACAAGTCTATTTAGCCTATTTGGCTACCCCTTATCCGGCGACACTGTAAAGACACAAGATTGGACAAAACATATTTTGAAAATAATGCTTTGATTTGTATTGATTATGGAAGTGCCAAAGACGGCGAGCAGCCTTACAGGCTGGAGCCATGTAACCAAGTTCAAGTTCAAGTAAAAACACACACACTGTCCTAATTCACTATAGCAACTCTGGATCATGGAGCATGGGGGACCTAGGTCGTGGGCATCCAAGTTCAAGTACCCCATGTGCAGCAGACAACACAGGCCAGGGCTTACCAACGCGAGTGAGAATGAATCCTGAGTGGCTATGCTTTCAACACACTGTGTGCCTGCATCAGTGTAGCGACTCTGGAGCATGGAGCAAGGGGGTTCCAGGTCGTGGGCCAGCGCTCTTGCTACCGGTCCACACCAGGGTACTTCAGGAGGACCCCCAGCTCTGCTGCCTGAGACACAACCAAGTGTATAGCCTGCAACGGACCCTTCCTTCTGGTCAACAGACCCTCCCCACGCTGCGTCCGGCGACGCAACGGACCCTTCGGCGTTCCGTCTGCGGACGGAGGATACAGCAGTCCTGAACAACTTTGGTCCACACCCCCAAAAAGGAAGTTACCTCGGAAAGGAGGTCCCCCTGGATGTCCTTCATCACACATCGTGATGACTAGACAGGTTATGTTTTGAACACAAGGCCTGAATCACTGTTGTGACACTAGCCTACTGGAGCATGGAGCATGGGGGGCTTAAGTTCGGAACGCACTGGTCCACCCCTGCAGAAAGGTGGCTACCCTGGGAAGGAGGAGCCCAGGAGACCAGGACGTCCTTTATCACACATTATGATGACTATGCGGGCTATGCTTTGAACACAAGGCCCGAATCACTGTTGTGGCACTAGTCTACTGGAGCATGGAGCATGGGGGGCCTAGGTCGGGGGGCACTGGTCCACCCCCATAGAAAGGTGGCCTGGACGTCCTTCATCACACATCATGATGACTAGGCAGGCTATGCTTTCATCACCAGGCCTGAATCACTATTGTAACTCTGTAGTGACATTGGACTACTGGGGCATGGGGGGCCTAAGTCCGTATGGGGGGCCTAGGTCGTAAATGGACTACTGGGGCATGGGGGGCCTAAGTCGGAATGGGGGACCTAGGACGTCATCGGACTGCTGGGGAATGGGGGGCCTAGGTCGGGGGCCAACGCTCTTGCCATCGCTCCACACTCCCAGAAAGGAGGTTACCACGGGAAGGAGGTCCCCCAGGTCGTTCGATGTGATGCTCTGATGTCATGCTCTGATGTGATGCTTTCTGGTGTGATGCCCTCTCATGCCATGCTCTCTTATGTAGGGATCGGCAATATCATATCATATGATATCATATGATGCCGGCGATCTGACTAGGTAACTTTGGCCTGGGGCACCATATCATATGATATTAAATCATATGAATTTTGTATGATATCATATGATATCATACTCGTCTTTGGTCAACATCATATGATTTGCCGTTCCCTACTCTTATGTGATCCGCATCATGATTACTAGGCAGGCTATGCTTTCAACACCAGGACTGAATCACTGCTGCGACTCTGTAGTGACACTGGACTGCGGGGGCATGGGAGGCCTACGTTGGGGGCCACCGCTCTTTCCACCTCTCTTTCCACCGCTCTAAACACCCAGAAAGGAGTTTACCACCAGAAGGAAGTCCCCCAGGTCGTCTGGTGTGATGCTCTCTTATGTGATACGCATCTTAATTATTAGGCAGGCTATGCTTTCAACACCAGGACTGAATCACTGTTGCGGCTTTGTTGTGGCACTGCAGTCACTGGTGCGCGTGTAGGGAGACCAGTTGCCAAGGAGTTGTACATCATGCCTAGCCGTAGTGCCCATGCAGCCCACACGACACAAATGCCAGCTCCTGCTAGTGCAACACCTTGTGGCCCAATGTGCAGTCGGACATCTGGAAGGGGGCAAGGTTTGGGGTTGTTTGTTTGTTTGTATGTATGTATGGGCGTTTGTATGTATTTATGCTTGTATGCTACCAGGGGCATTTTACTGGGCTAAAGTGACCTGCCCAACCTTGAATAACAAACACTGTCACACACACTCAATCACACAGAGTCACACACAGCCACACCTAGAACAATCAACACAATCACACACTGAGTCACACACAACCAAACCTTGAACAATCAAGAAGCATTGTAGATTAATAGGAGGGTTGAGTTCAGGGTAATTCAAAGTGCGCGTTTTTGCGCTATTGAGCGCTGACGTTTTGACCCCCTCTGCGCTTCAAGCGCAATTTTTTGAAACCCCTTGTGGGCGCTGCAAGCAATTTTTGCGCTTTTTGCACTACAAAGCGCAGTTTTTTTGTTTTCAAGTGCGCTCAAGCGCTGGCCAATTTGGCCATTAGAAGTACCCTGGTTGAGTTCTGGGAGTACTGCATCCCTCCACTGAGCCCTTGTGGACCAATGCGTAGTAATGTTTCCACTCCCTGGTTCATATAATACAACACATAATATTAAAATGACATAATTATTTCGAAACAGTTGAACATACCCATGATCTCAAACACCGCTGCAGCGACAGTGTCGCCAAGGCGTTGCACGACAGCATCGATGGTTAGTTTTGCCTTGTACTTCTCTTCTCTGCTGACCTGTGTACACCAGTTTTTGTTTTGTTTGTTTGTTTGTTTGTTCTTTACTTGTACGTTTGTTTGAATGTGTGCGTGTCTGTTTGACCATGCGATATTTATAAGGAAACCTTTTGCATCTTCTGCTGTTTGTTCTCTGTTGTGTGTGTTGGTGTGTGTGGGTTGGTGTGGGTGTGTTGGTGTTGTGTGTTGTGTGTGGGTGTTGTGTGTTGGTGTGTGTGCTGTTTGTTCTCTGTTGTGTGTGTGTTGGTGTGTGTGTGTTGGTGTGTGTGAGTTGGTGTTGTGTGCTGTGTGTGGGTGTTGTGTGTTGGTGTGTGTGCTGTTTGTTCTCTGTTGTGTGTGGGTTGGTGTGTGTGGGTTGGTTTGTGTGAGTTGGTGTTGTGTGCTGTGTGTGGGTGTTGTGTGTTGGTGTGTGTGCTGTTTGTTCTCTGTTGTGTGTGGGTTGGTGTGTGTGGGTTGGTGTGTGTGAGTTGGTGTTGTGTGCTGTGTGTGGGTGTTGTGTGTTGGTGTGTGTGCTGCTTGTTCTCTGTTGTGTGTTGTGTGTGGGTGTTGGTGTTGGTGTTGTGTGTTGGTGTGGGTGTTGGTGTTGTGTGTTGGTGTGGGTGCTGGTGTTGTGTGTTGGTGTGGGTGCTGGTGTTGTGTGTGGGTGTTACCATTTCTAAGAAAGTTGGAAGCTAGAAGTTGCATACCCCACAGACATGATCAAGGGTACCTCACAAACTCAAATTCTTCGTCTCACGTCCAAAATCTGCGTTCTTATGGCCCAATTCTACGTTTCCTGAGCCACAATCTACATTTTGTTACCCCAAATCTCCGTTTCCTGATCCACATTCTAAGTTTTGATACCCCCAATCTATGGTTTGTGCCTCAAATCTACGTTTTGTGAGCCCAAATCTACGTCTCATGTTCGAAATCGACAACTCATGGCTCCTTGAGCCAAAATTGATGGTAACCGAGCCATAGTCTACGATTTGTGAGCCCAAATCTAAGTTTGATGCCTCGAATCTACGTTTTGAGAGCCCAAATCTACTTCTCATATCCAAAATCTACGCCTCATGACTCTTTGAGCCAGAATTGACGTTTCATGAGCCACACTCTACGTTTTGTTACCCCTACTCTATGTTTCATGCCTCAAGTCCACATTTTGTGAGCCCAAACCTACGTCTCACTACTCCTTGAGCCAAAATTGGCGTTTTCTGATCGACATTCTACATTTTGTTACCCCAAATCTACGTTTTGTGAGCCCCAATCTACGTCTCATGTCCAAAATCTACGTCTCATGACTCCTTGAGCCAAAATATACATTTCTATCGGACGAGGCCTTCCATGCTTTTGTGACGTGACGACTTATCTATGGCGGTGACTTAGTACCTCTGACAATAATAATATCCCGGAGTGGGTGGGTTCGAATCCCGTCGGACGCACGTCGGGTACGGAATCTTGGCAAGTACTAAGTCGCCGCCATAGGTAAGACTTGCTGAGGCACTGGTTGGGACCGCTGGGTAATCCTGTTTGTGCTCCGAGACATGCATTATTGTCAGAACTACTAGCCTTTGAGTGCCCTATAGATATCTTGCAAGATGTCTATAAACACTCGTTGCCTAGTAGTTCTGACAAAATGTAACGGCTTGAACAACACAGCAACATTTTGTTAAATCCGATTTTGTTTTGTGCTCTTTCAAAATTGTAGTGCTCTATGTTTTGGTGCTACAGTATCATGTTTGGTGCTATAGCAGAATTGCTGTCTTATAACCACCACAGTAAATAGGACTTCCAAAGCAGGTGGTGTGGCTACTGATGTGGATGTCGGTGCGGGTGTTGTTTGTTTGTTCGTGTGTGTGTGTGTGTTGTGCGTGTTTGTGTGGGGTGGGGGTGGGGGGGTGGGGTGGGGGGGGGACCCCAGTGCAAGCAAACGGGCTGCTCCCCTCAACCTAACACCTCGTAATAAGGCGTACCCTTTATTTATTTATTTATTTTGATAGCCACCACAGTGAATAGGACCTCCCAATAAGGTTGAGTGGCTGTTGATGTGGCTGCGGCTGCGATATGTGTAAGGGTGGGGGGGGTCTGGGGGGATGTATAGGTGGGTAATGTGTGCGGGTGTGGGTGGGTATGTATGGGTTGGTATGGGTGAGTAATGTGGGTGGGTATGTATGGGTGGGTGAAAGGGTGGTTTGGATGGGTGTAAGGGTGGGTGAATGGGTGAGTATGGGGTGGATATGGGTGTGTGAGTGGGCGTGGGGTGGATGTGGAAATTAAAGGTGAGATCAATTGCAAATGATTTGCCTACTGTGTTGCTGTGGGTGTGGATGTGGGCATTTCCTAGGAAGCTAGGCATGCTCAGCATTCCCAGACTAATAGCCACCATAGTGAACAGGACCTAGCTTGCACTCGGTGCGGGTGTTGATTGGATCAGAATAGGAAAGGAAAGCAAAGCAAAGGGATGGGATGGGATGGGATGGGATGGGATGGGATGGGATGGGATAGGATAGGATAGGATAGGATAGGATAGGATAGGATAGGATACCCACCACTGTGAAAAGGACCTCCCTACAAGGCGGTGTGGGTGTTGATAGGATCATAGGATCATAATATAATATAATATAATATAATATAATATAATATAATATAATATAATATAATATAATATAATATAAAATAATAGGATACACACCACAGTGAATAGGACCTCCCTAGCAGGTCTCACAAGAGCGTAGCCAAGGACCTTCCGCAAGATCTCCGAAACCGCAATCGCCTGTTTCAAGAAGGTAGAGTATTATATTAGAAGTATTTCGTGTATAAAGATGAATGTATGTATGTATGTATGTATGTATGTATGTATGTACGTATGTATGTATGTATGTAGGTATGTAGGTATGTATGTATGTATGCATGTATGTATGTATGTATGTATGTATGTATGCATGTATGCATGCATGCATGTATGTATGTATGTATGTATGTATGTATGTATGTATGTATGTATGTATGTATGTATGTATGCATGTATGTATGTATGTATGTATGTATGTATGTATGTATGTATGTATGTATGTATGTATGTATGTATGCATGTATGTATATATGTATGCATGTATGTATGTATGTATGTATGTATGCATGTATGTATGTATGTATGTATGTATGTATGTATGTATGTATGTATGTATGCATGCATGTATGTATGTATGTATGTATGTATGTATGTATGTATGTATGTATGTATGTATGTATGTATGTATGTATGTATGTATGCATGTATGCATGTATGTATGTATGTATGTGTATGTATGTATGTATGTATGTATGTATGTATGTATGTATGTATGTATTTATGTATGTATGTATGTATGTATGTATGTATGTATGTATGTATGTATGCATGTAGGTAGGAAGGTAGGTTGCAGTCCAGGGGTAGGCCAAAAAGGCTAAAGAGACTTGCCCAATGATGACAGGAAGGGCTAAAAAGAAAAAGCAT
This sequence comes from Chlamydomonas sp. ICE-L, assembly GCA_013435795.1. Classification (NCBI taxonomy): domain Eukaryota; kingdom Viridiplantae; phylum Chlorophyta; class Chlorophyceae; order Chlamydomonadales; family Chlamydomonadaceae; genus Chlamydomonas; species Chlamydomonas sp. ICE-L. The sequence goes on along the minus strand of JACBWV010000209.1, from coordinate 20,116 downwards.
TGATGAACTGAACCCCAATCAATCGTTTTATAGACGGGGGCCCTGAGTTCGTGCTACAGTGCTAATTTAATTGTACAGAATAATTTAATCATCAGCCAGGCATCAGCCCATAAATAGGATGATGATGTAATTTTGCAATTCTGATCACATGATGATACCATTTATAAGGTATTTCTGTCCTTCAAAGGAATCAGGATTCATGGCAAGGATGACTAAACAATGTTCTGATAGGCTATTAACAAAAATATTGTTTTTAGGTTTAAGGTATTCAGGGTCTGTTCCTTTGTCCCCCCCCCCCAACCCCAACCCCAACCCCACCCCCCCCAACCAACCAACCAACCAAACACACACAGACAGACATACCCACGTTCTTTCTGCCCTTTCCCTCTCCCTTGCCCCCACCCTCCAAACACAAACACACGCACACACACCCTTGCCAGATCCCCCCCCACCCACACCCACACCCCCACACATGCCCCCTTTCTGCCCCCACTCTTACCAGCTCCAACCAAAACCTTTTTACACCCTCGCCCCCCTGACCACCCCACACCCTGGCCCCCCTGACCACCCCACACCCTGGCCCCCCTGACCACCCCACACCCTGGCCCCCCTGACCACCCCACACCCTGGCCCCCCTGACCACCCCACACCCTGGCCCCCTGACCACCCCACACCCTCGCCCCCCACTCCACCCCTCTCCGCCCCCACCCTTTCCAGCTCCACTACCACCCTCTAGAACCCCCCACACCCTTACCACCCCCACCCCCACCCTTTACCCCCACGTACCTACCCTTTCAGCCCACACCCCCACCCTTTCCACCCCCACCCCCACCCTTTACACCCCCCTCCCCCCACCCTCTACTCACTGAAACGCTAGGAGTCCGGCCGATTGTCAGGACCAGGATGCAGCACATGACAGGGAACGACAACAGGGACATAGTAATTCCCAGATACTTGAGCATGCGGCCTGGGGATGGTGTTGGTGGGGCAAATGGGGAATGGAGTGTGGTACATAGAGGGCGGGCAGGGAGAGTGGCAGGGTGAGGAGGGTGGGGAGATTGAAAAGGGTGAAAAGGGTGAGGAGGGTGAGGGTGATACATTTGCAGCACGATGATGATGGCAGCAGATGCACTGTACACGGATGCGAAGAACGTCAACCTAATTATCTAGACACGAAGTCAGAGAGGGAGGGGGGGAGCTCCCCGGCAGCAAACATTTGCAGCAAGATGATGATGGCAGCAGATGCACTGTACATGGATGCAAATAGCGTCAACCTATGTCTCTTCATAGATACAAGGTCGGACAGAAAGACTGAGGGGCAAATAGGTAGATGGAATATAGGTTGATGGATGGATAGATGCAATTATAGGAAGTCAGAGACAAAAGGGGGAGCTCCCCTGTAGCAAACGTTTGCAGCACGATGATGATGGCAGCAGATGCACTGTACACGGAAGCGAAAGACGTCAACATATTTATCTAGATATGAAGTTAGAGATAAAGGGCCGAGCTCACCAGGATGTATAGATTTATGGATAGACAGAGAGGTAGATAGATTGAAGGATGGAAAGAAATCACTAAAATAACAGTAAGTCAAGGAGAAGCTCACCTGTTGCAAAAATTTGCAGCACGATGGCGATGGCAGCAGATGCACTGTTCACCGATGCGAAGAACGTCAAGCTATTTCTCTAGATATGAAGTTAGAGAAAAGGGGGAGCTCACCCGTTGCAAACATTCGCAGCACGATGATGATGACAGCAGATGCACTGCACACGGATACTACACGACATTGACCTATGGCTCTAGATATGAAGTTAGAGAAAGGGGGGGGCTCACCAGTTGCAAACACGTGCAGCACGATGATGATGGTAGCAGATGCACTGTACACCGACGCGAAGAACGTCAAGCTTTTTCTCTACATAGATATAAGGTCGGACAGAAAGACTGAGGGATATATAGGTTGATGGAAGGATAGATTAAAATATAGGAAATCAGAGAGAAAGAGGGGAGCTTACCTTTTCACCTGTTGCAAACATTTGCAGCACAGTGATGATGGCAGCAAATGCACTGCACACGGATGCTAATGACATCGACCTATGGCTCTAGATATGAAGTTAGAGAAAGGGGGGAGCTCACCCGTTGCAAGCATTTGAAGCACGATGATGATGGCAGCAGATGCACTGTACACGGATGCGAAGAACGTCGACCTATTTCTCGAGTTGGTGACCATGGTAGCCACAACAAGTGTGCGTTGAAAGTACATGAGTGACCCTGGTATTTGGATGGGGGTGTGAGCAGTACATGAGTAACCATGGTAGCCATGACAAGTGTGCGTTGAAAGTACGTGAGTAACCATGGTATTTGGATGGGGCTGTGAGCGGTACATGAGTGACCATGGTAGCCACGACAAGATTAGAATGAAGGTACATGAGCGAACTTGGTTGCTGGATGGGGGTATGAGCGGTACATGAGTGACTCAAGTATTTTGGTGGGAGTGTTTGCAGTACATGTGTGACCTTGGTATTTGGATAGGAGAATTAGCAGTACATGAGTGACCTGAGTAATGGGACGGTAGTATCAGCAGTACATGTGTGACACAAGTTTTGGGGTGGGAGTTTTAGCGTACATGTGTGGCCTTGGTATTTGGATGAAAGAATGAGCAGTACATGAGTGCCCAGAGTAATGGGATGGTAGTACAAGGGGTACATGAGTGACACGAGTTTTGGGGTGGGCGTGTTAGCAGTACATGTGTGGCCTTGGTATTTGGATAGGAGAATGAGCAGTACATGAGTGACCTGAGTAATGGGATGGTAGTATAAGGGATACATGAGTGACATGAGTTTTGTGGTAAGAGTTTTAGCAGTACATGTGTACCCTTGGTATTTGGATGGGTGAAAGAGCGAAAGTACATGAGGTACCCGAGCATTGAGGTGGGAGTGCATGAGTAGGGAGGTAAATGAGTGGGGAGGTAATTGAGTACGGACCGGCGTATCATATGATGTTGACCAAAGGCGAGTATGATATCATACGATTTCATACAAATAGCATCATATGATATTGTATATATATGGGAACCATAGCCTAGTCAGCCTGCCGAATCAAATAACATCATATGATAACATATCATATGATATCATATTGCTGTTCCCTATAAATGAGTGACAACATTGGCCACAGCACTGGCATGTTGAAAGTCCATGAAGTACATGAGTGACCACGGTGGCAACATCACTGGTTTGTTGAAAGTACATGAAGTACATGAGTGACCACGGTGGCAACATCACTGGTTTGTTGAAAGTCCATGTCCAACCTGGCCTTTGGAATCAGAAGTGTTACATATAAGCACAAGGAAATTGGAATTAAATGATCACTGTAGCAGGAAATCTGGGCCCCCATCGGTAAAACAATTGTTTGGGGATTAGTTCACCTTTGTTTTTTCTTTATAAGCCCTTCCTAGACAGTTAGGCAAGCCCCTTTCGCCTTTTTGGCCTACCCCTGGACTGTCACAACAACATACACGGGAAAGGAGTGCAACTCACGGCACCAATACCGACTTATCAGCAACATATGTCAGCCACAGGTATCTGCACAGGAGTAGCAAGTATCTTGACTTTGAAACAAGAGTAACCCCTTCCGCCACCTGCCGCTGAAATCAAAAAGCAATTCATCTCACAGCACCAATACTGACGTACCCTCAACAACAAAATAGGACATACCAACAACATAGGTCACCGACAAGTAGCTACACAGCAGTAGCAAGTATCTTGACTTTGCAATGTGGGTAAAGCCCTCCCAACACCTGTCGCTGAAATCAAAAAGTAATTCATCTCACGGCATCAATACTGACTGACCAACAACAAAAACTGACTAACCAACAACAAAACAGGACTTATCAGCAACATAGGTCAGAAACAGGTACCTGCACAGCAGTAGCAAGTATCTTGACTTTGCAATGAGGGTGAACCCCTCCCAACACCTTTCGCTGGAATCAAAAAGCATTTCATCTCACAGCACCAATAATGACGGAACCACAACAAAATACTGACTTACCAGCAACATAGGTCAGCAACAGGTAGCTGCACAGCAGTAGCAAGTATCTTGATTTTGCAATGAGGGTGAAGCCTTCCATCACCTGCAACCAAACAGCGCACTCTTGTTTCAGACTGATTGGATTACGTATTATTTGCTGTTGTTAATTGCTAATTTCCAAAACCCTAAACCCATCACATGCAACCAAACAGCGCACACATGCTTCAGACTTCTTGGATTAATAATTAATTTGCCATATTGTAGGAGCTTTTGACCATGATCAGCTTTTGATCATGACCAGCTTTACTTGTTGGATTGTAAGTGACATCACAATTGATGGCGCACCCACTCTGGTGTCATCAACAGTGTGCCATCAATTGTACTGGCACAGTGTGTGTGCCTTCAATGCCCACAATGGAACAGGGTCGACATATTTTCAGATACGTCTCTGAAGGACCAGCCCGAGTTGAAGTCGGACGGAAGCCTGCATCCGACACCACTTGTCGTTGTCCATCACCACACCACACCACACCCTGCTCCGCCCTGCCCCACCCCGCCCCACCTTGCCACATCACAACACAGCACTCCACACCACACCACACCACACCACGCAACCACACATATTTTCAGATATGTCTCAACCTTCATTCCTGCATTCAAGCTGGGCGAAAGCCTGCATACAACACCACGTGTCGTCGTCCTACACCACATCACACCACACTACACCACACCACGCCACACCACGCAACCTCACATATTTTCAGATATGTCTCAACCTGCATTCAAGCTGGACGGAAGCCTGCATCCAACACCACTTGTCGTTGTCCTACACCACACCGCACAACACAACACAACACTACCGCGACACACAACCACAATATATCACAACCTGCATTCAAGCTGGACGGAAGCCTGCATCCAACACCACTTATCGTTGTCCTACACCACACCACACTACACCACGCCACACCACGCAACCACACCACACTACACCACACCACGCAACCACACATATTTTCAGATATGTCTCAACCTGCATTCAAGCTGGGCGAAGGTCTGCATCCAACACCACTTATCGTTGTCCTACACCACACCACACCACACCACGCAACCACACCGCGCCACACCACGCAACCACACCACACCACACCACGCAACCACACATATTTTCAGATATGTCTCAACCCTTCATTCAAGCTGGACGGAAGCCTGCTTCCCACGCCACTTATCGTTGTCCTACACCACCACACACCACACCTCGCCACGCAACCACACATATTTCCAGACATGTCTCAACCTGCAAGGAGCGAGAAGGGGGCAGTGCTGCGGCACTCCTTGCCCAACTGTTTCCACTGGTCCCACTGTTTGCACTGCTCAGGGGGACGCCCGCCCCTCCAGCAGCGCTAGAAGCCACTGATCCCACACCACTTGTCCTTGTCCTACACCACACCACTTGTCATTGTCCTACACCACACCACTCCACTCCACACCACACCACGCAACCACACTTATTTTCAGATCTGTCTCAACCTGCAAGGAGCGCAAAGGGGGCAGTGCTGTGCCACGCCTTGTTCCACTGGCCCCACTGTTTGCACTGCTCAGGGGGACGCCTGCCCCTCCAGCAACGCTAGACGCCAATGATCCCACAGATGCCAACCAAATTCCACTGAACTCCACGCCACCAAGGGAAGGGTCAGTTGGGGCCTTTGCATTGCAGCTCTCTCTAAGTACTTTGGCGTCTGCACTGCTTTGTGAGGGCAGTACATTGGAGATCTCTCTACGTAATGCAGTATTTGTACTGCCTGGCTCCTTCCGAGGAGTTCCTAACTCGGAGGCAGTACGCTCGCAGGACAGGTCAATGGTGGGACTCACCTGCCGGGGTCCAGGGTGGATGAGGGATCAGGGTTTACGGTGAGGGGGTTACGTACTCAAGGAGGCAGTACTGAGGCGGGACAGGCCAGTGGTAGGACACACCAGCCGGGGTCAAGGGTGGATGAGGGATCAGGGTTTACCATGTGGAGGGTACGTACTCAAGGAGGCAGTACAGAGGCGGGACAGACCAGTGGTATGACTCACCTGCCAGGGTCCAGGGTGGATGAGCTTCCAGGGTCCAGGGTGGATGAGGGATCAGGGTTTACGGTGAGGGGGTTATGTACTCAAGGAGGCAGTACTGAGGCGGGACAGGCCAGTGGTAGGACACACCAGCCGGGGTCCAGGGTGGATGGGGGATCAGGGTTTACCATGTGGAGGGTACATACTCAAGGAGGCAGTACAGAGGCGGGACAGACCAGTGTTATGACTCAACTGCCGGGGTCCAGGGTGGATGAGCTTCTGGGGTCCAGGGTGGATGAGGGATCAGGGTTTACGGTGAGGGGGTTATGTACTCAAGGAGGCAGTACTGAGGCGGGACAGGCGAGTGGTAGGACGCACCTGTCAGGGCTCAGGATGGATGAGGAATCAGGGTTTACCGTGTGTGTGTGTGTGTGTGCATAGTCTAAGAGGTAGTACAGAGGCGGGACAAGTCAATTATTATACCCCTTGTGTGCCTTACTCCTCCAACCTGACCCACCGTGATTCTCAACCACCCATCAGACCTACCCAACGCCCCTACCTCCTACTACCCCACTCCACTCTACCCTACCACACTTTATCCTACCCCACCCCTACCACCCTACCTGCCCCACCCTCATTCCCAAACATCCATCAGACCAACTTAACCCCTCTACCTCCCACTACCCCACTCTACCCTACCCCACGGTATCCAACCCTACCCCTACCCCCTCTATCCTACCCCACCCCTACCACCGTAATCCTCCCTCCCTCAACCCTACCCCACCACTACCAGCGTACCCCTCCCGCCCTCCCTTTACCCTACCCCACCCCTACCTCCCTACCTCCCTCTAGCTTGCCCCACTCCACGCCACCGTCACTTGCCTTGGTGGGGCTGATAGTGACCTTTGAAAGGACCGCTCGGGTCCAGGCTGGACAGAAGCCTGCACTCCAAACCACTCGTCGTTGTCCTTCACCACACCAAACCACACCACACCACATCACACCACACCACACTACACCACACCACACCACGCAACGCCACACCAAAAATGGCAGAGGGCAGTCAGGTTTAGACTAGATGGAAGCCTGGATTATATGCCACTTGCCGTTGTCCTACACCACACTACACCAAACATCACCCCGCTCACACTACACATCACCACGCCACACCAAATATGGCAGTGGGTGGTCTTCGCTAGTGGTCACTTTGACGGAAGTCTGCATTATATGCCACTTGTCGTTGTCCTACACAACACCACACACCACAAAACAGCGCACCGCCCCACCCTGCCACATCACACCACAACACAGCACTCCACACATCACCACGTCACACCAAATCTGGCAGTGGGTGGACTTCGCTAGTTGTCACTTGCCTTGGTAGGGCTGATAGTGGCTTTTGAAAGGACCTCCCGGGTCCAGGCTGGACGGAAGCCTGAACCCCACACCACTCATCGTTATCCTACACCACACCACACCACATCACACCCCGCTCTGCCCTGCCCCAACCCACCCCGCCACATCACACCACAACACACCACTCCACACATCACCACGCCACACAAAATCTGGCAGAGGGTGGTCTCCACTAGTTGTCACTTGCCTTGGTGGGGATGATAGTGGCCTTTTTTAGGACCGCCCGGGTCCAGGCTGAACGGAAGCCTGCACCCCACACCACACCACGTCACCCCACACTTCACCACCCCACCCCACACCGCACCACACCACCCCACCCCACCCCACATCACACCACACCACACCTCACCACGCCACACCAAATATGGCAATTGGTGGTCTTTGCTATTTGTCAGTTGCCTTGGTGGGGATGATAGTGGCCTTTGAAAGACCTGCCCGGGTCCAGGCTGGACGGAAGCTTGCACCCCACCCCACCCCACCCCATACCCTGCTCCGCCCTGCCCCACCCGGCCCTGCCACATCATAGCCCCCCCCCCCCCCCCCCCCCCCCCCCCACAAACCATCCCCCACCCCACCACACCCCACCACACAAAATCTGGCAGAGGGTGGTCATGGCTGGTTGTCACTTGCCTTGGTGGGGCTGATAGTGGCCTTTGAAGGACCCCCCCGGGCGTCCACATTGAGCTTATCACGGCGGGCACCTGGAGAGTGTTATGAATACATTCAGACAGTCCTCATAATATAATAATATAATAATATAATAATTAGATTAGATTAGATTAGATTAGATTATATTATGTTATATTATGTTACATTATGTTACATTATATTATACTATATTACATTATATTACATTACATTACATTACATTATATTATATTATATTATATTATATTAAATTATATTATATTATATTATATTATATTGTATTATATTATATTATATTATATTATATTGTATTATACTATATTATATTATATTATATTATATTATATTATCATCCGCACTGACTATTATTATAACTAAAATATCACGGCGTGCACCTGGAGAGTGTTGTGAATACAATCAGCCAGCACAAATAATATAATAATGTTATAATAATGTAATTTAATGTAATTTAATATAATCTAATCATACAATAAGTGCCCTCTCTACGCTGACTATTCTTAAAACTAAAATATTACGGCGAGCACCTGGAGTGTGTTGTGAATACGTTCAGCCAGCACTCATGACATAATACTAATACTAATAATAATAATAATAACAATGATAATACCGTAGAAAATATTAGGGTTCCCGAATAATTATCGTTTTTGCCCCCCCCCGCAAACCTGCCTTCGCGATGCGAAAATAATATTTTTTACCGCCCCGCGGTACAATTAAAAAATGGGGTCGGCCTCAGATTAGCACCAGCACCCAGGAACTAGAATTGGGGCAGTACTGCCTGATTGCCAATACATATTTCAAGGGGTTCCTCCTCCCGCTTCGCAACTCTTCGCTCCCATCGTCTGAAATTGTTGCTCCTGCTCCGCCTTCAGCATGGTGGCCGAAGTTGACACGCCTGATCTTGTAATAGTCGAATCTGACACTCCTGATCTCGAAATAGCCGGTGAGAAAAGCCCCGATGTTCGAGTAGTGAAGATCGTGAATGTGTTGAAGGACTCGGATGGCAATCAGAAGAAGCAGACAAAGCTGGACATGTTTTTCAAGGCGACGCTTACGGCTGAAGAGGTGGAGAAGAAGAAAGCCAAAGAGGCGAAGCGCAAGGAGGAAGCAACAGCGGCTGCCCATGCAAAGCTTGCTCGTGACCAGGCAGCCCTTGCCAGCAAGAGGACACCAGGACGCCCTAGGAAATTGCGTTTCCTAGTCCCTTCTGTCTCGCCCGTCACGTCCCCAGATCCATCACGACGGACGGAAAGACGGTACCATATGTAAAGGAATACAATGACTTGGCAGTTCTTCTGTCATTTAATACATGCCTCCATTATTCCCAATGTTTGCCCCGGGATGTAGTTTTAAATTCAAAATCCCCCCCGGGAACGATATAAAAACTCTTGGACCCCCCCGGGAAGTAAAAAATAAATTACAGTCTCCGGACCCCCGGGAACCCTAAGCTCCACTACGGTAATAATAATGATAATAATAATAATAATAATAATAATAATAATAATAATATAATCAATAATAATCTATATATATAAAGAAATCATGGTCGTGGTGGTCGCGGTGGTCGTGGTGGACTTGCAACCGACTTTTCGTTCACCAAACTAGCAACTCCCCGCCTAGCGGAATTTTCAAATACCAAAACTGCACATTCGCTAAGCTAAGCGCGCGCGCTCATAGCATGTCCACAACTGCCTCCGATACTATGACGGCAAGACATTTAGAATCAGAAGATCCTCTCCTCGGAGGTCACCAGCCGGCCCTCATATGGCATGGCATGGCGCTCGGAATAATAGCTTTCAGTTCTTCACGGATAATGCAACCATGATGCATGGCAACGGTCCTAATGGGCAGGAGGGCCCGCAACACCGCCAGCCAGCGCTCAAAGCGAGCTTGCCAGAGCAAGGAAGACAGGGAAATAGCCAACAAGCGTCGACGTGATGCCCGCGCTGGCTGGCACTACGTCATGCTGGTAATCTCGCAAGGAGTCAGGAACGAGCTACCGTGCCTGAGGAGGAACACGAAGCTGGTAACCAATCCAGGCGCCAAGACTATGCTGCCCAGTCTGAGGAGTTATGCCAGGATCATAATCAAGCCAGACTTTCATATCGTGATGCTTTTTTTCTCCGTCTGCGAGCGTTGCCACCGTTCGTCTCACGCATGCGCAATGTTGCCATGCCATCGCATCACATTCGTAGTGATTGGCATCCAGTTGCGATTAATTACCTTTGTTCAGATCGCCATGGCCATTCCGTCCCCCTGGACACTTTCGCGCTTGCCACGATCATCCCATCTTTGCAAGATCTTTTCGTTGTATAGAATATGAAGTACGTTGCTGCGATTTTTGCTGTCCTGAGTTGACCGAGTCTCGACTGGGGCACTGTACGAGAAGACGAAGCTGCAGGTTTGTAGCTATGCAATTGCACCGGTCCGGTGTTCTCGGGGCGATCGGAATCTGAGCGCTCGCAATGTTGGTAGGTTCGAAGCACAGCGGGTCCCTCTTTCTGCGCGATTGAATCCCACAGGGTGAAGTGAAGGGTACGAGGTAGGGAGAAGAAGATTGTGTGTGCGTGTTGGTGGTTGGGGGAAGGGAGGGTGGTGGGGGGTAAGGTGAGAGAAAGAGAGTGCGTGTGGATGGGGTGGGTGAGGGGTAGGGAGAGGTCAGAATGGGGGGGGGGGGGGGGGGGGGGGGGGGGGGGTATGTGAGTATGACAGGGTGAGAGGCACACCTGAAGCAGAAGGGGAAATAGGTAGGGAGAAGAAGTGTGTGTGTGTGGGGGGGGGGGGGTTGGGGGGAGAGGCAGGGGAGCGTCGAGCAAGGGCTGAGATGGCTGATTTCTTGACTGTGTGTAAGGGAGGGGGGGGGGGGGGGGGGGGGGGGGGGGGGGGGTGGGGGCATACAAGGGCGTTACCCGTTATGTAAACCCAGACCAGACTAGGACCCATGGCCTGGGTGGGGGGCTGGGGGTGGGGGGTGGCCACCAGCCACACGGGCTACCGTACTAGTAATAATAATAATAATAATAATAATAATAATAATAACAACAACAACAACAATAATAATAATAATATTAATAATAATCATAATTATACTCATACAACTACTACTACTACTACTACTAGTACTAGTACTACTACTAATACTACTAATACTACTACTACTACTAGTACTACTACTACTACTAGTACTACTACTACTACTACTACTACTACTACTACTACTTCTACTACTACTTAATCATATAATGAGTGCCCTTTCTGTACTGACTATTCTTATAACTACAACACAAACTTCATATCACGGCAAGCACTTGGGGAGCGTTGTGAAAAATGAAAAAAAATCATTTGTTCGTCATGCCACGGGCGTTAGGTTGAAGGAACCTTCACGTTTGCTAGGGGAAAATGCCTGCTCCAAATATACCCACAGCTTGACGGTAACAATGGGACTTTTGAGCCCCCCCCCCCCCCCCCCCCCCCCCCCCCTCCCCTTGCTTCCTTGTGATCTCTTGCCATATATTACATGATATATTTATTCAAAAATGATCATTTATTAATTAATTACTTGCTTCCTTGTGAAATCTTGCTATATGAATTATATGATATATATTCTATGTTATATCTTCGAGGATGACAATTTATTTATTTATTACATGCTTACTTGTGATCTGTTGCCATACATATTCTATGACATATATTCGAAAATGATCATTTATTAACTTATTACTTGCTTACTTGGGATCTCTTGCCATATATAGTTATGGCAAGAGATCACAAGTAAGCATGCTATGACATATATCCGAAGGTGATCACTTATTGCCACTGTACCTTTCAAATGAGAGCCCGGTGGCTGTGTGTGCACGAACATGCTTTTGTTCTGTTTTTGTTCGTGCGGCACTTCGCAAATTGAGCGACTCCGTGTGACCCCACCTAACCCTGCAAAGCGCGGAGCCCAGGGGTTGGGGGGGGGGGGGGGGGGGGGGGGGGCATTTCTAGCTAGTTTAGCCGGACCCATGCGTCGCCATGCAGCGACGGAAAGGCGATGCGTCGCACAAAAGAACAAGCCCTGGGCGGCATCGCAAGCGACGCGGAAATTGGCGGAGAATTTTATTGGAGCAGCAACAGGTGGCAACTGAATCGAGCTGATTGAAGCCAGTAAGTTATAAGACAGTTAGCTGACGCGTCATGCTTCGAGTCGGCTGCACGGTCGCCCGTCGTCGGTCGCACAAACAAACGGACACTGGGGTGACCCTGGATCCCATAAGGGGGGGGGCTCCACACAAAAAAGTGGCAGACAGTAATACTGCAAAGTACATGAGCAGAGAATTGTGTTTGTGTGCTACATTCAAATGCTTGCTTGCCTTGTCTCGACCCACCGAGGCCCTACCTTTCAAATGCGATCTCATGTGAGCACTTATTGTGGCCCTACCATTGAAATGTGATCTCTTGTTATCACCAATTGTGGCCCTACCTTTCAAATGTGATATATTATGGTCATTGATTATGGCCCTACCTTTCAAATGTGAGCCTGGTGGCTGTAAGTGCACGGAGAAGAACGCTGCTGGGTACACATGGGCAGAGACTTGAGTTTGTGCGCTGCATTCAAATGATTTCTTGCCTCTTTGAAACCTACTGTGGCTTTACCTTTCAAAGATTATTTATTTTGATCACCAATTATGGCCCTACCTTTCAAATTGGATCCGGGTGGCTGTATGTGCACTGAGAGGAATGCCGCTACGTACATAAGCAGAGCTGACAGCACCAAGACTGAGTTGTCGGTGCCTGTCTTGCCTCCTCCTCCCCCTCCCCCTGTGCCCAACTTGGGGCCCATGAGGATGAGAAGACTTGAGATGGCTAGTGTGGAAAGGGAGCCCATCAACTGGCCCAGAGTGGCGCCTGAAACAGGGTGGGGAGCGGTTGGGCTGTGTGTGTGGTGAGGGGTGGTGTGGTGAGGGGTGTTTGTGGGGTGTGGTGTGGGAAGGGAGCCCATCAACTGGCCTAGAGTGGCGCCTGACACAGTGTGGTGTGGTGTGGTGTGGGGAGGGGTGGTGTGGGGTGGGGTGTTGGTCGGGTAGGTAGTGGAAAGGGAGCCCATCAATTGGCCCAGAGTGGTGCCTGAAACGTGTTGGGTGGTGTGAGGAGGGGTGGTGTGAGGAGGGGTGGGAAGGGAGCCCATCAATTGGCCCGGAGTGGTGCCTGAAGCAGTGTGGGGTTGGGTGGTGGGGTGGGGTGTTTGTGGGGTGAGGTGTGGAAAGGGAGCCCATCAGCTGGCCCAGAGTGGTGCCTGAAACAATGTGGGGTGGTGTGGGTTGGGGTTGCGGGGTGTAGTGTGGAAAGGGAGCCCATCAACTGGCCCAGAGTGGTGCCTGAAACAGTGAGGTGTGGTGTGGTGTGGGGAGGTGTGGTATGGGGGGTTGGTGGGTGGTGTGGGGTGAGGGGTTGGTGGTGTGGGGTGGTGTGGGGTGAGTCTGATTTGATTTGGGTTTGTCTGGCCTTCGCACCCTGCCACCCAAAACCACCCACGCACACCCTGCCACACCCAACCATCCATACCACTTACTCAACTGAACTGATGAATCCAAACATCCAACTAGCAGCATCAGCACCCATCCATACCACCCACTCACCTTCACTGATGGATTCAAACAGCCTGCTAGCAGCATTAGTATAGAACAAACACCCACTCACCCGCACCCCGCCACCCACCCACCCACTGCCACATCCAACCACACCCTGCCACCCAAACCCACCCACAAACAGCCTGCCACACCCACCCATCCATACCACCCACTCACCTGCACTGATGAATCCAAACAGCCTGCTAGCAGCTTCTGCCGGAAACACGTCCGCACATCGCGCCCAGAGTGCGCTTACTGAGACAAGGTTTTGGACATTAAGCCAAATGTAGAAGGACACACGCACCTATGGGGAGGGTGGATTAATTTTTACTTGAGTAGGTAAAGGATGAATTAAATTACATTACATTGCATTGTATAAATAAAATAATATATAAATGAATAAATAAATAAATGAATAGATAAATAAATAAATACAATAATTAATTAATGAATAAATAAATGAATAAATAAATAGTATGTCTTATCACGAGGCGTGAGGTTGAGGGCGCCCAAGGCAAGCCCGCTCCGCATCATACAGGGAGATCATCTGACCATCTGATAAAGACAAGGTTTTGAGCATTAAGCCAAATGTAGAAGGACACACGCACCAATGAGAAGGGCAGGGGTATTATTTACTAGGTTAGGTTTGGGATGCATTACATTACATTACATTACATTACATTACATTACATTACATTACATGACATATCATTACATTACATTACATTACATTACATATCATTACATTACATTACATATCATTACATTACACTACACTACATAACACTACATTGCATTACATTACATTACATTACATTGCATTACATTACATTACATATCATTACATTACATTGCATTACATTACATTACATTACACTACATTACATTACATTACATTACATTACATTACATATCATTACATTACATTACATTACATATCATTACATTACATATCATTACATTACATATCATTACATTACATATCATTACATTACATATCATTACATCACATCACATTACACTACACTACACTACATTACATTACATTACATTACATTACATTACATTACATTACATTTCATTACATTACATATCAGTACATTACATAATATATCATTGCATTACATGACACTACATTACATATCATTACATTACATTCCATTGCATTGCACTATACTACACTACATTACATTACATTACATTACATTACATTACACACTAAACCCTAAATACCCTGCATACCCAGCATTGCAGTGGGGTGGGGTGAGGATCGCCGTGTTTGACTGACAAGTCCCCACTGGGTGTGCAAATACAACGATACGTACAAATAAAAAATCCTTCACTTCTCCACGTACCCAACATTGGCAGGGGGTAAAAACACCAAACCCTAAACTCTAAACCCTCAATACCCCAACTACCCAGCGTTGCAGAGGAGTGAGGTGAGGATTGCCATGTTTTACTGACAAGTCCCCACTGGGTTTGCAAATACAACAATACGTACAAATGAAAACTCCTCCCCTTTACCACCTACCCAACATTTAAGGGGGGTAAAAAAACCTAAGCCCTAAACCCTTCCTACCCCGCATACCCAGCGTTGCAGAGGAGTGAGGTGAGGATCGCCATGTTTGACTGACACGACCCCATTGGGTGTGCAAATAAAAAAATAACTACAAAAGAAAATAGTAGGGTGCCCTAAGGGCCCCTGCGGTGGTCGGACCAAGGGTTAGTAAGTTGAACGGAGCGACGACAGGCGGGCAGGCAGTTCGCAGAACCTAGGCAAGGGCAGCCATGTCCGGCCATGTCGCAATCAGGAAGGGGATGCCTGGTCACTCATTACACTCCCCTCAAAAAGCCCGAGATTCCAGGTAGGCATTCGCCAACCATTTCCCTGAAATTTCTAGTTCCCGAGCTGAGGACTAAATCTCGAACGGCAACTGACCATTCCAACCGACTGTTCGCCCATCTCCGGCTGAATGTTCAACGAATGTATCAGGCAACACAACTAACAATCTCCGTCGCCAACCGTTTTCTGAAATTGTCAACCAACCCAATTGTTTGTTTTGACAAATTTCGCCATTCTCGACCCTTTTCGACCATTTTCTCAGTTCCTATCGCATAGGTCAGCGCTTACGGGCCTCCCAACTCCTCCCCTTTACCACCTACCCAACATTGAACGGGGGTAAAAACCCCAAACCCTAAACCCTCAATACCCCACCTACCCAGCGTTGCAGAGGAGTGAGGTGAGGATCGCCATGTTTGACCGTGAAGTCTCCGTCTTGAGATTCTGCTGAGCCGTCCAGGGTGGGGGGGGGGGGGGGGGGTGGGGGGGGGGAGGGAGGGAGAAGGTGGCCCGAAGTCAACCACTGTACTGAGCTTCGTGCCCACGCCTCTGCTGAACTGATGGAGTACAACACGTAGAAAACTGGAGGGGTGTGTGGGGGGTGGGATGAGGGTGGGGGTGGGGGGGGGGGGAGGGAGGGTGAAGGTGGCCAGAAGTCAAACACGGTACGCGGTACTGAGCTGCGTCCCCACGCTTCTGCTGAACTGATGGAGTACAACACGTAGACGAGTTCTATGCAGCGTCGCCTGCGACGCTAAAAATTGGCGGAGAGTGATCGCGAGGGAGCGACAGGTGGCAACGGAAGCGAGTTAGTTACGAGACCGTTGGCTGACGTGACGGGCTTCGTCGCGGTCAGACGGATGGATGGATGGATGGATGGATGGATGGATGGATGGATGGATGGATGGATGGATGGATGGACGAACGGACACATGGGTAACTCTGGGGGCTCCGCCAAAAACTGGAGGGGGTGTGTGTAGGGGTGTGTAGGGGTGGTGGGGGGATGGAGGGTGGTGGGGGTGGGGAGGGAGGGAGAAGGTGGCTAGAAGGCAACAACAGGTGCGGCACTGAGCTTCGTGCCCATGCCTCTGCTGAAGTGATGGAGTACAACGCGTAGAAAACTGGGGGGGGGGGCCAACAAGAACCCAACCGTAGTATTGCTTATCCGATACCAAACTAGGTCCCGAATTCACATATGAATGGATTTAACAGTGAAAACCCACCCCATGATGTGTTTACTCATTTGCAACACAGCATTAGTCCCAGATGGAGTACAGATGGGTGGGTGTAATGATAAAGTACAGATGGGTGGGTGTAATGATGGAGTACAGATGGGTGGGTGTAATGATGAAGTACAGATGGGAGGGTGTACTAATGGAGTACAGCACATATAGCAAACTGGGGTGGTGGTGGTGGTGTGGTAAGTGTGGTGTGTGGGTCGGGGGCTGTGGTTGTGGTGGTGGTGGTGTAGGTGGTCGGTGGTGGTGGGGAATGTGTGTGTGTGGTAGGTGGTTGGTTGGTGGTGTGGGTGTGTGTGTGTGGTGGGGTGGGTTGGTGGTGGTGGGGGTGGGGGTGTGTGTGCCTTGTGGCGGGGTGTGTGTGGCGGTGTGTGATGTAAGTGTGTGGTGGTTGTGTGTGTGTGTGTGGTGGTGGTGTGTGGTTGGGGGTGTGTGTGGCGGTGTGTGTGTGGTGGTGGTGTGGTAATTTGTGTGTGTGTGTGTGGCGGTGTGTGTGTGGTGGTGGTGTGGTAATGTGTGTGTGTGTGGCGGTGTGTGTGTGGTGGTGGTGTGGTAATGTGTGTGTGTGTGGCGGTGTGTGTGTGGTGGTGGTGTGGTAATGTGTGGGTGTGTGGTGGTGTGTGTGTGGTTGGTGGTTGGTGAATGTTGTGGGGGGGGGGTGTGTGTGGTGGTGTGTACTGTGTGATGTGTCCAGTTTGGTGTGTGGTGGTGGGTGTGGTAATGGTGTTGTGGTGCGGTGTGTTGTGTGGTGGTGTGTGGGTAAGTGTGTGCGTGTGGCGGTGTTTTGTGTGGTGGTGGTGTGGTATGGTGTGTGGTGTGGGGTATGTGTGTGGTGGTGTGTGGTATGTTTGTGTGTGCTTGTTGTTGTGGTGGTTGGTGTGGTACATGTGTGTGTGTGTGTGGCGGTGTGTGTGGTGATGGTGGTTGTGTGTGGTGCTGGTGTGCCACGTGTGTGTGTGGTGGTGGTGTGGTCCTATGTGTGTGTGTTTGTTGGTGTGTGTTGGTGGTGGTGTGGTCAATGTGTGTGGTGTTGGCGTGTGTGTTTGGTGGTGGTGTGGTCGTGTGCTGTGTTGTGTGGCGGTGTGTGTGTGGTGTAGGTGTGGTAAGCTGTGTGTGTTTGGCGGTGTGTTGTGGTAGTGGGTGTGGTAATGTGTGGTGCGTGTTTGGCGGTGTAGGTGTGTGTTGTTGGTGTTGGTATTTGTTGTGTGTGTGCGCGTGGTGTTTGTGGTGTGGTGGTGGTTGTTTGTTTGTGTGGCTGTTGGTTGTGGTGGTTTTTTGCTGTTTGTGTGTTTTCGCTGTGTGTGTTGTAGCGGTGGTTGTGTGTAGTGTGTGGCTGTAGTGTGGTTTTTGTAATGTGTGTGTGGTGGCGGTGTGTGTGTGTGGGGTGGTCTGTGGGGTTGTGTTGTGTGGCTGTGTGTTGTGTGTTTGTGTGGGTCCTGTGTGTTTTGTGTGGCGGTGGTGGTGTATGGTGGTTGTTGTGGTAATGTGTGTGTGTGTGTGGCGGTGTGTGTATGTGATGTGTTGGTTGTGTGTTGGGTGCCGGTGTGTGGTGCTGTTTGTAGGTGTCGTTGTGTGTGTGGTGTGGTGTACGTCTGTGGTGTGTGGGGGGTGGGTGTTGTGTGTGGTGGTGCTGGTCATGTGTGTGTTCGTGTGTGTGTTTGGTGGTTGGTATGTTGTGTGGGGGGTTGGGGTGTGTGTGGTGGTGCGTGGGTAATGTGTGTGTGTCATGTGGTGTGTGTGAGGTGGTGCTGTGGCAATCTGTGTGTGTGGCGCGTGTTGTAGTGGTGTATGATAATACGTCTATGTGGCTATGGATGTGTGTTGGTGTGATGTGGTAATGTATGGGTTGTGTGGCATGTGATGTGTGGTGGTGTGTGGTAACGCGTGTAGCGCGTGCATATCCGTGTGCGGATGGTGTGTCAATGTGTGTCACGTCATAGTATGTGTGTGTGGTGCGTGGTGTGCGTACGACGTGCTACGTCGCGTTACGTGCGCAGTGGATGGGTGTGGTAATGTGCATGTGTGTGTGCGACTATGTCACATGCCTGATGGGTTGCGTGGTGTGGCCTTGACAGTGTATGCATCTGGTGTGGTGTGGTCTCCCGTGTATGTGTGATCGTAGTGTGTGTGTGGTGGTGGTGTAACAATATTGTGTGTTTGACACGTGTGTGTGGCTGGGTGTGATGGCTTATAGTATGTGTGTGGCGGTGCGTGTGTGTAGTAGTGTGGTATGCATGTGCGTTTGGCGGTGGTGTGTGTGGCTGGTGTGTGGTACATGTTTGTGGTGTAGTAACAGTATGTCGTGGTGAGTAGGCGTGGATACATACGTGTGTATGTGGGGCGTGTTCTGCGCGGTAGGTAGGTGCGATCATGGTGTGTGTGTTGGCGTGACGCGGTGTTGTGGTGCTGGTAATTTGTAGGTATGTAGTGGCAGTGTGTTGTGGTGATGGTATGACTATGTTGTGTGGGCGGGTGTGTGTAGATGTCTGGTGTGGCAATTGTGTGTTGTTTAGCGGTGTGTGATGTGGTGTGGTGTGGCCACTATGTGTGTGCGGCGGTATGTGTGGGTGGCGGCGCGATAATGTGTGCATGTGTGGCAGTGTATGCATGGAGTAGGTGATGATGGAATGTTAGTGTGGTATGGCGGTGTGTGTATAGTGGTGGGTGTCAGATAATGTCGTAGATCCATGTGTGGCGGTGGGGTGGTGTTGTGGTCGTGAGGTAATGTGTGTGGTGTGTGTAGGCGATGTGTGGTGTGGTGAGGGTGTGGTCTGTGTGCGTCGGCGCGGTAGTGTGTTTGTGCGTAGTGGTGTTAATGTTGGTGTGGTGTGGCGGGTGTTTGCTGTCGGTGGGGTAGTAACGCTGTGTGCTTCAGTGTGTGTGTGTACGGCGAGTGTAGTCCCATGTAATGAAGGGGGTGGAGGTGTGTGGTGAGATGTGGCTAATTGTGTGTGTCAGTGATCGTGTTTAAATGGTGGTATAATCCCTGTGTATGTGTGTGGGCGAGCATGCGATGGGCGGTGGTATGTGGTAAATGTGGGCAGTGGCGTGTGGCGGCGTTTCAGTGTCGTGGGGTTGGCTCATGTGTGCTATTGTGAGAGTGTATGGTGTGGTGGTCTGAATCATCAGTATGTGGGGGGGACGACGGTGTGTGGAGGACGGTTTGGTAAGGTGTATGTGTGTGTGGCGAGTGTGGTGTATGACGGTGATGTATATGGTGATGTGTATGCCAATATGCAACACGTCGGTGGTTGGGTGCTACTGTG
>JACBWV010000796.1:0-24806 GCA_013435795.1 Chlamydomonas sp. ICE-L | reverse complement strand
GGGGGGGGGCTAGCAATCAGAGAAGATTCTGCAACTGAGATCCTTTTCCTTCGGTTGTTGCGGCGGCAACTGTGGAAGGCACTGCAGGTGCGCGGGAGCTCGGGATCTACGGACAGGGTAACAGGCGTGGAAGACTGTTGCAGTGGAACACGGGACGGCGTGGTGAGCGATAACCGTTGAATTTAAGCTACCCGTATATCCTCGAACCTATGAATTTCTTATTACACATCCGGGGGTCCGGGGGACCAAGGGCATCGGAGGCCTTGCCAATTTTACAGAAGCGTTGGTTGCCATACATGGCATTCTGATATTTAGTACATGCAAATTCCTTATACACTGTTAGGTTTCCTTATTTTCGGGAAGCAAACGAGTCAACTGTTGCAACCTTTAGCTTCCGGAGTACTATCTCGTGAGGACTGTTACAGGAAGGTGCTAAGTTTACAATCGTGATGGCATGCCAGGTGGCAAGCGAGGTATAAGAAGGGAAAGGGCGACAGTACCTCAGATATCAGAGGCTATTGATGACTTTAGACATTACAATGTGGCTGGCACATCCTGTGAATCATATATACGCGATTTATTAATACTTATAAGTGTATACAAACTCAATAAATCAAATTTTATGTATGCAACTAAATGAAACAAATTTGGTGTATGCAACTCAATAAATCAAATTTGGTGTATGCAACTCAATAAATCAAATTTTGTGTATGCAACTAAATGAATCAAATTTGGAGTATACAAACTAAATGAAACAAATTTTGTGTATGCAACTAAATGAATCAAATTTGGTGTATACAAACTAAATGAAACAAATTTGGTGTATGCAAATCAATGAATCAAATTTGGTTGTGTTGCAAAATATTATTGACGGATCCTCTCCCACCCCTGGACCGCATCCGCATTCTCCTTCACGAACGCCACCCAGGTGTTGCTGCGCATGAAGGCAGCTAACACTTGCAAGTCCAGCAGATCGTCGACCTGCTCCCAGGTGTCGTCCTCGGCAGTGTAAGGGTCATTCCACCGCACCTGCGCACAACGTGAATAATGTGTGTCAATCATGCAGTCAGTCAGTAAATTGTGCAATCAGTTACAGTCGACGGAATACTAAAATGAAACCGCCTCGTGTACGGCACACCTTACGGTGTAACCTAATGGTGTAGCAACCCACGGGGCAGTGGAACACCAATACGATTTTGAATCAACAAATTGCAGGATGTTAACGAGAATATCGTGGTTCTTTTTTAGATCACGGCTCTCCATCCTGCAGACTCCGTATCGTTCTTTTGTCGGTACTTTCGAGAGTGTCCATTGAAGGACCAGCCGCACTTAAGCGATCGCCTCTTCCCCAGTACCGTGGCCCAAAAGAACACGGGGTCTTTGTTGATGTGCAATGCGTCATGTAAGGAGGTTTCTTTGCTGGACGGGCCATTTTATAGGACCATCCACTCATACAATATATGATTTTCACCGCCTTATACCGTTTTTTGGATGTTTCATTTTACTGTTCCGCCGACTGTAGTCAGTCAGTCAGTCAAATAAATTCTGAGTAGAAATTTCAAAAAATCCGCACTTTTACCCATAGCACCAATCAAAAGGGAAACACCTAAAAAGACTGATCCAGCAGGAGCGGCATTAAGCAAAATAAGATCATATTCGAGAGTCCCCGTATGATATCAAATTCATAAAACACCCATTACTTACTCGGAACATTGGGATGTAGAGGTAGTGAGGCTCCACCACACCAACGCAATCACTCCCAAACACCATCTTCACATCCACAATGCTGTGGACTTGGAATCTGGAATCATCTCTGAAAAAGTTGGCGTGCCAACCTTTGCAAGATCGTCGAATAATATCCACCTGCAGCACCCAATGAATTGAATTGAATTGAATTGAATTGAATTGAAAACTGTGTGTGGTGATGCAACCCCATGGCACACACCGCATGCCCCATGCAACCCCATGGCACACACCGCATGCCCCATGCAACCCCATGGTAAACACAGCATGCCCCAGGGTACACACAGCATGCCTCATGCAACCCCATGGCACACACCGCATGCCCCATGCAACCCCATGGCACACACCGCATGCCCCATGCAACCCCATGGCACACACCGCATGCCCCATGCAACCCCATGGTAAACACAGTATGCCCCATGGTACACACAGCATGCCTCATGCAACCCCATGGCACACACCGCATGCCCCATGCAACCCCATGGTAAACACAGCATGCCCCATGGTGCACACCGCATGCCCCATGCAACCCCATGGCACACACCGCATGCCCCATGCAACCTCATGGTAAACACAGCATGCCCCATGCAACCCCATGGCACACACCGCATGCCCCATGCAACCCCATGGTAAACACAGCATGCCCCATGGTACACACCGCATGCCCCATGCAACCCCATGGCACACACCGCATGCCCCATGCAACCTCATGGTAAACACAGCATGCCCCATGGTACACACCGCATGCCCCATGCAACCCCATGGCACACACCGCATGCCCCATGCAACCTCATGGTAAACACAGCATGCCCCATGGTACACACCGCATGCCCCATGCAACCCCATGGCACACACCGCATGCCCCATGCAACCTCATGGTAAACACAGCATGCCCCATGGTACACACCGCATGCCCCATGCAACCCCATGGCACACACCGCATGCCCCATGCAACCTCATGGTAAACACAGCATGCCCCATGGTACACACCGCATGCCCCATGCAACCCCATGGTAAACACAGTAAAAAACTGTGTGTAGTGTAGCAGCAAGGTAAGAAAAACGCAAGAAAACTCACGCTGACTACCAGCGACGATGACTGGGGAGGAGGGCTGGGGGGGGGGGGGGTAGCGACAGAGGAGGGCTGGGGGGGGTAGCGACAGGGGAGGGGGGCTGGGGGGGGGGGGGTAGCGACAGAGGAGTATGGCAACAGGGGAGGAGGGCTGGGGGGGTAGCGACAGAGGAGTATGGCGACAGGGGGGGTAGCGACAGAGGAGTATGGCAACAGGGGAGGAGGGCTGGGGGGGTAGCGACAGAGGAGTATGGCGACAGGGGAGGAGGGCTGGGGGGGGGGGGTATCGAAAGAGAAGTATGGCGACAGGGGAGGAGGGCTGGGGACGCTCTCAAGCTTAATGGCCACATTGGGGGAGTTGCAAGTATCCAATGACTCCATTGGGGAGAAGGAGGAGTCCTCGTCATCCGAAGACGACAAGCATTACAGGTCGATAACGTCAGGGACGATCTGCGCCAGCAAGAAAAGCTGTGCAAACAGTGAAATCAGTGCCCCAACAAAATCAAAAGCTGGGAAAACACCACAGGGGGAGTCGTCAGTATCTGGGAAAACACGCGCGCACGCAGCCGTCAGTAGCTTGGAAAACACCACAGGGGGAGTCGTCAGTATCTGGGAAAACACGCGCGCACGCAGTCGTCAGTAGCTGGGAAAACACGCGCGCACGCAGCCGTCAGTAGCTTGGAAAACACCACAGGGGGAGTCGTCAGTATCTGGGAAAACACGCGCGCACGCAGCCGTCAGTAGCTTGGAAAACACGCGCGCACGCAGTCGTCAGTAGCTGGGAAAACGCGCGTGCACGCACACTCACTCACCACCGGCATAGTAGTTTCCATCTCGATGTAGTAGTAGTAGTAGTAGTAGTATAGTAGTAGCATAGTAGTTTCCATCTAGATGTAGTATTAGAAGTAGACGAAGGACGAAAAGGACGAAAAGGACGAAAAGGACGAAAAGGACGAAGGACGGGTTCGTCGGAATGCTGGCTGACCGCAAACGTCGCGAGCTTCAGCTGAAACATGATAAGGGTTTGGAAGGTTCATATGCTCGGTCCAGCGAGGATGCACCACATCTTTCGCTGGGTACCACTCAATTCCTGGAAATTCGGAAGCCAAAGGTGAGGTGTCTTTGAAATAGCTTCCATGATTTCGCCACGAGTTGCATCGCCTGTTCGCTAATTTGAATTGCATTGCTCAGGAAGTGCTTTTGCTCGCTCGCTCGATCGCGTTTGTTCAACCAACCAGGTGAAGTTGGTCAGATCTAGCCTGCCTGCACTGTCGCGACTGTTCGATAGCTTATAGGATGCTATATCGAGTTGAGCTGGTCTGACCTAGCTTACAGGATAGTCAAATGCTGCTGCTGCTTCTGCACTGCCTGCCTGCCTGCACTGTTGCAATTGTTCGATAACTGACAGGATGCTATATCCAGTTGAGCTGGTCGGATATAGCTTGCAGGATAGTCAAATGCTGCTGCTGCTGCACTGCCTGACTGCCTGCCTGCACTGTCGCGATTGTTCGATAGCTTACAGGATGCTATATCCAGTTGAGCTGGTCGGATATAGATTACAGGATAGTCAAATGCTGCTGCTTCACTGCACTGCCTGACTGCCTGCCTGCACTGTCGCGATTGTTCGATAGCTCACAGGATGCTAGATCGAGTTGAGTTGGTCGGACCTAGCTTACACGATAGTCAAATGCTGCTGCTGCTGCACTGCCTGCCTGCACTGTCGCAATTGTTCGATAGCTGACAGGATGCTAGATCGAGTTGAGCTGGTCGGACCTAGCTTACAGGATAGTCAAATTCTGCTGCTGCTTCTGCACCGCCTGCCTGCACTGTCGCAATTGTTCGATAACTTACAGGATGCTAGATTGAGTTTAGCTGGTAGGATCTAGATTACAGGATAGTCAAATGCTGCTGCTGCTTCTGCACTGCCTGCCTGCATGCACTGTCGCAATTGTTCGATAACTTACAGGATGCTAGATCGAGTTGAGCTGGTAGGATCTAGATTACAGGATAGTCAAATGCTGTTGCTGCACTGCCTGCCTGACTTATTTTATGCTTCATTTGTTCGTAACACAGGAAAAATGCCCAAGTCAACCCAGGTAGCCCAGAATACTAAGGGACCCTCGAATAAGTCTCGAGGTGTGAGGAAAGCTGAAAAGCTAAAGGCTGCAGCCACCGAGTCAATGCGTAGTCCTTCATTGTTCGGAGCAGCCTTGGTAGTTGAAGGAAGGGGGGGGGGGCTGATGCTTTTAAAGAAGACATATCCAATCTTGGTGAGTAATTTGAAATGATAACAATGAATTATTACAGTCGACGGAATACTAAAATGAAACCGCCTCGTGTACGGCACACCTTACGGTGTAACCTAATGGTGTAGCAACCCACGGGGCAGTGGAACACCAATACGATTTTGAATCAACAAATTGCAGGATGTTAACGAGAATATCGTGGTTCTTTTTTAGATCACGGCTCTCCATCCTGCAGACTCCGTATCGTTCTTTTGTCGGTACTTTCGAGAGTGTCCATTGAAGGACCAGCCGCACTTAAGCGATCGCCTCTTCCCCAGTACCGTGGCCCAAAAGAACACGGGGTCTTTGTTGATGTGCAATGCGTCATGTAAGGAGGTTTCTTTGCTGGACGGGTCATTTTATAGGACCATCCACTCATACAATATATGATTGTCACCACCTTATACCGTTTTTTGGATGTTTCATTTTACTGTTCCGCCGATTGTAGCACATGGCTGTGCGACAAAGTATGTGTAGCCAGTTGTTCTGTGTGTGCATGCTTGATTGGCTGAATGTGTTTGTGTTTGCAAGTGGTTGTCTTGTGCATGGTTTGCCAGATGTGTGTGTATGTGCGTGCACCGTGCTGTGTGGCAATGCATGGATAGACAGATGTGTGTGTAAGTACTTACGCAGTGCTGAGTGGGTGTGCATGTATAGCCACATGTGTGTGCATGTGCATGCACAGTGCTGTGTTGCGGTGCATGGATAGCCAGATGTGTGTGTTTGTGCACACACCCTGACACACACTGCATTCCCCATGAAACCCCATTGCACAGGGATGTCCGTGAAGTCCATCCTGAAGTCCTCTCGAAGAGGAGAGTTGTTGATGTGCATAATGACCATCTCGATTCTCATGGGAGCAGCCTTCATTGAGGTTAACACCAAAGGAATCCTGCACGCTACATTCAACCCAAAAGCAGATTTCTTCACGCAACCCCTAGTGAGTTTGTTTTTTGTGAAGTACTTTCCTTGTCAAATTCATAGGTTGTGCCTTGTCAAATTCATAGGTTGTTCTTGATTGTAATGTTACTGTAATGTCAAGCACTTGTGTATGGTCATACTGAATCAATTAATGGATGATGCCTTGGCATAAACTTATGTGTGAATTGACGAATTCATTGGCAATTGTCAGCCCTACTTGTAGGATGACTGGTGCAGTGAGATGTGTCTTCAAACAGGGTTGTGCCTTGTCAAATTCATAGGTTGTTCTTGATTGTAATGTTACTGTAATGTCAAGCACTTGTGTATGGTCATACTGAATCAATTAATGGATGATGCCTTGGCATAAAATTATGTTTAAATTGACGAATTCATTGGCAATTTTCAGCCCTACTTATAGGATGACTGGTGCAGTGAGATATGTGTCTTCAAACAGGGTTGTGCCTTGTCAAACTCATAGGTTGTTCTTGATTGTAATGTTATTGTAATGTCAAGCACTTGTGTATGGTCATACTGAATCAATTAATGGATGATGCCTTGGCATAAACTTATGTTTGAATTGACGAATTCATTGGCAATTGTCAGCCCTACTTGTAGGATGACTGGTGCAGTGAGATGTGTCTTCAAAAAGGGTTGTGCCTTGTCAAATTCATAGGTTGTGCCTTGTCAAATTCATAGGTTGTTCTTGATTGTAATGTTACTGTAATGTCAAGCACTTGTGTATGGTCATACTGAATCAATTAATGGATGATGCCTTGGCATAAACTTATGTTTGAATTGACGAATTCATTGGCAATTGTCAGCCCTACTTGTAGGATGACTGGTGCAGTGAGATATGTGTCTTCAAACAGGGTTGTGCCTTGTCAAATTCATAGGTTGTTCTTGATTGTAATGTTACTGTAATGTCAAGCACTTGTGTATGGTCATACTGAATCAATTAATGGATGATGCCTTGGCATAAACTTATGTTTGAATTGACGAATTCATTGGCAATTGTCAGCCCTACTTGTAGGATGACTGGTGCAGTGAGATGTGTCTTCAAACAGGGTTGTGCCTTGTCAAATTCATAGGTTGTTCTTGATTGTAATGTTACTGTTATGTCAAGCACTTGCATTGTCAAACTTAATATACTCTCATTCGTCTTATCTTATTTAATGTATCCTTTTTTTTTGTAGACTGACATCCGAGACGCTCGCGTGAAGGCGTCCAATCCCGATTCAAGTGCGGGCTGTATGTATTACAGAATTAAAACCGAAATTCTGACGTACGCCAATGAGAACCATCTTGTGTGCCCATTATGTTGGGATATGAGAGTGTTGGGTCCTCACATGACTATATTTTTGGATAAGGACATCTCTGCTGTAGCTAGAAAGGTGTTGGAGTTAGTTTCTGATGCGTCAATTACGATTGATATGCACAGATACACTCCCACTATTGTCTCCACATCGTGGGAGATATTACCCACAGAATCCGAGCTGTTCAGAATCATTCAGGACTCCTTCGATTCTGAAGAGAAGTTTAACATGCTTTCCGAGAAAATAAGAAATAATATCCCTCATGTCACTAAATTGAATGTCAAAAATACTGAGTATTTCATCACACGTGTGTACTTCCAAACCACATTATATTTATTGCACAACAATGATCTAGATAGTATTGCGAAGGCTCTATTTATGGACGCTGCTGCAGTAAATATCCGCCCTGACCAGAACATACTTATGAAAACGATGTTGTTTCTGTCAACTCAAGGAGGAGATGGAACTGGTTTACATTGGGATATTACCCGGGGACTTAATGTAGCTTTCTCATTGACCCCTGGTGTGACTGGTCCATTAGCATTTTGGATTTTTGTCCTCCCTTAGGGATTTGAAGAATTTATTGCTTTTGTGCAGTCTAGCAATTGTGTGGAGGTCGTCAGAGAAAAGTTTGAGGAAGCTATTAGACTAAAAACTGACTTCCCCTTGTTGTCAGCGGATGAAATGTTTCAATTACATCGCCAAGTCCCCAACTTGGTCCGAATTGTTTCCCAAAGCCATGGACAGGTAGTTGGCTCCAGGATGGGTTCACAGTGTTAACGTTTTACCAAATTGGAAGCTAGCTTTTGATTTCGAGAGATTGGAAGAGTTCCCTTTATATGCATATTACAGAAAAATATTTGGATCTGGTTTTTTTGAAGACAGGTGTCCAGAAGATTACGTCACACTGGATGCAGTTATCAAAGACAATGTTGATATGATGACGAAGGGTCATGTACCCGACTCGTTGACACAAGTAACCTAAAATATTTGATCAGAGTGGGTTGGGTATTTGCTCTTGTAGTTACATTTTTGTCCCACTTTATTTGAGAAAAACTGTGCCCAATATTTACACACCGACACATGTAGCTCTTGAACGCAATTTCGTAAAAAATCTTAAATTGACTACAAGCTTCCAAGCACCAGTATCACACTTCTATCGTTCAGTCGACAGAGTGGCCCAGATTTCCCTGGCCTCATCCTCAAGATTTGCCAGTTCCTGCTCTGACAACTCTGGCACACAATCCGATGGCACCGTCTTGACTGTGACAACATCACAGAACTGAGAATCGAACCCGTCCATCTGCACTTTCTCCTCCATCAAACCACGTTGTTTCACCGATTCCTGGCTCAGCGGTCCCGGTATGACCTCTCCATGGGATTGCATCTCCGTAAGAATGATCGTCAGCATCACTGCAGCTGCTGCAATCGCTTCATCCAATGGCTCCCCACCACCAATGACGGATGACAATCCGGGCACCCACACCTCGTGGAATTCGAAACCGTCCCTTGAGCACTTGTTGTGGACACCAAAGAATTCGTACGAATCATCTTACTCAAAAATTCTGGTAATCATGGCGATCGTCGTCCTGCAAGGAGTAACCTATGTTTACGCTGTAGAATAAGTGGGAGCTTTATGGCGCCGGTGAAATACCACTACTTTTAACGACACCTTGTATTTTGGGGATTCTGAAACCCAGCTTCAGACAAGGCCCTTTGGTAAAAGAGAACCAGAACAAGTTCAGTAAATTGGCGTGTTTTTGTGTTTCCGTGTTTTGCATGAGCCGCCGCATCTTACGCAACCGCTTTCACTGTGGTAATGGGGTCATCCAAAGAAACCGAACAATCCCAAGCAGACTCTATTGGGTTTCTTAAGGGGGGCTGTAAATGCGGTTGCGTGACATGACAAAAGCGGCTTTAATCAAAGGCGACACTTAGTGTTCCGTGTACGCCTCGAAAAACGAGTATCTGACCAAGCGATGATGTTCCAAATGTCCACCAAGTCTTTGGGAGAGAGCGACCTCTCGCGTTTCGCCGAGACGCTCCGAGAAGAAGCTCCTCGAAAACCCCACCGACACCTGATACTGATTTGGGGACACAGACGGTTGAACGGTTTACCAAAGAGGCGACTCGGAATATATTTTCAAGAACCTCTTCAACTTGCTGCACCCCCCTACGTTGCCCAAAAGCAACGATCTGCAGTCTGGATTATTATAAGGTGTGTCCCACTTTATTTGAGAACAACTGTACCATCCGATCTAGCAGATGTAAGTGCATTCACTACCTCCATCATGCTCACGTCTGGACATGAGCTAGGCATCACACCCACGCATCTCTTCAATACGGATCCTGTCGAGTCACGTCACACAGCGACCACTCTCATCAATGCGGATCCTGTAGAGTCTCGTCACACAGCGACCACTCCCACTGTGGTAGGGTCCTCCAAAGAAGCAAAAGTTCCTGCACAGGGCACCCAGATCCCGTGTAAACACGGAGAGGGGATCACTCGGGAAGAACAAAAACGGTCCCATCATTGTCACGGGAAAAAAACAGAGGCATATCAAAAATATACAAAATGAGACAAAAAAAGAGGTTTTACTAACTGAGTAACTAAAGCGGCTGGAAGACGAGGGACATGGAGCGAAGCTCAATTGCAAGCTCGTTGAGCGTAGCTTGCTTGGTGGCGAGGTACGCCTCACGCTGTGAGGGAGTCTGTTTCATGCACGCGAGGTGCGCGCACGTGCCCAGGGTGAAGGGGGGGGCACCAGGGGTGCAAACGGTAACCTGACGGCGGCTGCAAGGGTTGCCTTTAGTGGTGACAGCAGTGCAGCCCAGGGTGGGGGAATACCCCACTATGGTAAATGCACCTATATTGGCACCAACCTGCAGCTCGTTCTTCAGCGGGGCCCCGCGTTCAACCCGACCGGAGGCCAAGGAGGAGGAGGGGGAGCCCGTGGAGAACGCGCCAGCAGACGTGGCGGTACCACTAGAGAGGGCAGGAGCAGGAACAGTAGTAGAATCAGTAGAAGCAGTAGAAGCAGTAGCAGCCGGAGCGGGGTTAGTAGCAACCGTGGCGCGGGGGCGCTTACCGCTACCGCCGGACCCCATGCCAACGTCCTCGGTGGTTTCGTCGTCCTCTGGGAGGGCGATAGCAATGGCATCGATTAAGTATAAGCAGCAGGGTGAAGTAGAAGCAGCAGCATCTTGGGCAGCCGCAGTAGCGACTGCAACTGGTAGCAACATGGCCTGGAGAGGCCCCTTCTCCCCTTTCGGGGAATCTTGGATAAACTTTCTGTGCGCAATCTTCATTGTGCCGACAGAGTCGGCGAGGCACTTAGGCACGCTGGTCAAGGAAATGATAACGTTGCAAATGCCCTTCAAATGATGGACGGTGACGGTTTGGGATATCTTCTTTCGGTCCTTCTTCTGGACGAAGTAGAAGATATTTGTTGTATCGACGAACGCAGTGATCTGGGCAGACATGGTAGACATGACAAAAAATTTGGGGAAACGAGGGGGAGAGAGGAGATATTTGGGTTTATAAGTTGTTGTTGTTGTTGTTGTTGTTGTGTTTTCAAAATGCGTCAATTTTTTTTTATCATGGAACAACTGTTGCAACCCTTTAATAATTGAAAGGGTCACGGCGACTTCTCGTCCACTCGTCATCGAATGAAGTGTAAACAACCATTCATTCTTCAGTGACAGAAACGAATCAATTTAATTTTCCATGAGTTCCTTTGACGAAATCAATGGAGATGTATTGGAGATCATTCTATCCAATGCGATTTCGAACGAATGCCACCTCAAACAAGTGGTTCTCGTTTGCAAACAGTGGAGATGCGTCGCACTCCGGTGTGTCACAAGGATCCACATAAGACATTATAAAAGTTTGGACTACGTCTCACGCATTTGCAGGCTCCAAGAGTTGAAAATCTGTATCAATCGGGGGAAAGACGTACCCTACGAAAAAAGGTCGGAGATCGAAGACGTGCTCGACATATCACCTCTGTCCGGACTCACTACGTTGGTTCACCTGGACATATCGTTCACCTACGTGACCGACCTATCACCTCTGTCCGGCCTCGCTTCGTTGGTTCACCTGAACATGTCGTCGTCCACACGTGTGGACGACATATCACCACTGTCCGGACTCACTGCGTTGCTTCACCTCGACATTTCGTACACCTACGTGACCGACATATCACCGCTGTCCAGCCTCACTTCATTGGTTCACCTGAACATGTCGTCCACACGTGTGGACGACATATCACCACTGTCCTGCCTCACTTCATTGATTCACCTGAACATGGAGTACACCCACATGGTGGACGACATATCACAGCTGTCCGGCCTCACTTCGTTGGTTCACCTGAACATGTCGTCCACACGTGTGGACGACATATCACTACTGTCCTGCCTCACTTCGTTGGTTCATTTGGATATATCGTACAACGACGTGGGCGACGTATCACCGCTGTCCGGCCTCACTTCATTGATTCACCTGAACATGGAGTACACCCACATGGTGGACGACATATCACCGCTGTCCGGACTCACTTCGTTGGTTCATCTGGATATATTGTACAACGACGTGGGCGGCATATCACCGCTGTCCGGCCTCACTCCATTGATTCACCTGAACATGGAGTACACCCACATGGTGGACGGCATATCACAGCTGTCCGGACTCACTTCGTTGGTTCACCTGGACATATCGTACACCTACGTGACCGACCTATCACCTCTGTCCGGCCTCGCTTCGTTGGTTCACCTGAACATGTCGTCGTCCACACGTGTGGACGACATATCACCACTGTCCGGACTCACTGCGTTGCTTCACCTCGACATTTCGAACACACTTGTGGACGACATATCACCGCTGTCAGGCCTCACTTCGTTATGCGTCTGCACGCAAGGAGGATGCGGTGGCACGCAAGGAGGATGCGGTTTCGTGAACCTCCTTACATGACGCATTGCACATCAACAAAGACCCCGTGTTCTTTTGGGCCACGGTACTGGGGAAGAGGCGATCGCTTAAGTGCGGCTGGTCCTTCAATGGACAATCTCGAAAGTAACGACAAAAGAACGATACGGAGTCTGCATGATTGAGAGCCGTGATCTAAAAAAGAACCACGATATTCTCGTTAACATCTTGCAATTTGTTGATTCAAAATCGTATTGGTGTTCCATTGCCCCGTGGATTTCTACACCATTAGGTTACACCGTAAGGTGTGCCGTACACGAGGCGGTTTCATTTTAGTATTCCGTTGACTGTATACAGTTGTTATCAAATAATTTTGGGACACTCAGTATAATTTGGGAATGTACAGAAGGACGCAAGCGGATTCACAAGATTCTCCGCTGCAAAAGCAGTCAAAGCGGAGCGCCACGCCAACAGAGCGGTGGTAGGCTCCACTGTGGGAAGACTTGGGACCGCGATGTGAACGCTTCCAGGAACATCCTGATGCTTACACTCCACCAAGTCTTTGGGAGAGAGCGACCTCTCGCGTTTCGCCGAGACGCGCCGAGGAGTTCCTCGAAAACCCCACCACCCCCTGATACTGATATGGGGACACAGACGGTTGAACGGTTTACCAAAGAGGCTACTCGGAATATCTTCGAAAACCTCTTAAACCTGCTGCACCCCCCAACGTTGCCCAAAAGCAACGATCTGCAGTCTGGATGATTATAAGGTGTGTCCCACTTTATTTGAGAACTACTGTATACACCTGCTTATTGTGATGGGCCAACGCTACATTGTAGTGCTTCAGTTCAAAGACATACTCGCGCCCGCAAGAAACCATGGCATTCTCCACAAGATTGAATGTGCGGCCACTAGTATGTGGTTGAGATCCTGAAGAAGGCGAATATGCAATTACTGTCAAGTAGGCCTTGGTTGAATTAGACTCTAGGTGCGCGGTCATCCCATGGCCAAGGGCAGACCTGTGCACCTTTCCTGCGTTAGTTGCTTCATCATATGACACTTCATCTCCGCCCCTGACTCCTGCACCTCCAACAGATACATTGAAGTTTGCATCTATTCTCCGCCTTGCCAGCACGCGTTGATTGTTCAGGGGTGACAACTGGATTTCCAGCAACTGGCCTGTCTGATTCGTCACATGAATTGCCCCTGAAATAATAACCCTCCATGGGCACCGCACTGTAGCGAATCCCTCGATGCCTCGCAAGTTATCATACATCTCCTTGCACATGTACATGTAACCAGATACAGGTCCGTGGTTCACTACAAATATTTTTTGAGGAGTCTGAGGAAGGTTTGTAATATATACAACGTGTCCAAGAGCTCACTACATAGATGGGTCAATGCTGATCAGGTGGGTAAATATAAGCGTTTAAAACGAAAAAGGAAAGAATTGTCCATTCTTTTACGTTCCACGATATCCAATAATATTGCAGAGAACTCACTCATCGTAAGAAGCAAGACGGTACTGGTTGGGAATGTACAGATGGACGCAAGCGGATTCACAAGATTCTCCACTGCAAAAGCAGTCAAAGCGGAGCGCCACGCCAACAGAGCGGTGGTAGGCTCCACTGTGGGAAGACTTGGGACCGCGATGTGAACGCTTCCAGGAACATCCTGATGCTTACACTCCACCAAGTCTTTGGGAGAGAGCGACCTCTCGCGTTTCGCCGAGACGCGCCGAGAAGTTCCTCGAAAACCCCACCACCCCCTGATACTGATATGGGGACACAGACGGTTGAACGGTTTACCAAAGAGGCTACTCGGAATATCTTCGAGAACCTTTTCAACCTTCTGCACCCCCCAACGTTGCCCAAACGCAACGATCTGCAGTCTGGATGATTATAAGGTGTGTCCCACTTTATTTGAGAACTACAGTCGGCGGAACAGTAAAATGAAACATATATCAGATGGAAATAAATGTACGACATCGCCGTTAGAAAATTGGCGTTAAGAATGGTCGCTGACTTGGGTGTGTTAAAAACTTCTGTGTTTACGAACATTAGTCATTCTACTCTGTGGAGGTGGAAACGCTTTGGTGTAAATCGAAAACGACGTGAATTTGTAAGCAAACTTTTTGAGACGAACAAAGATTTGTTGAAATTGTTTTTATTGTCAACTCAATGCACAACCGCAAGAGGTGTTGTTGCATTTTTCAAAAGTACTCACAATTTACGATTATCAACTAAAACAGTGTATCATTTCATAAAACTCATTGGTTTTACAAGAAAAAGGAGCAAACTCCGTGGACAGTGTAAAGGGGACTTAGTTCCACTTGTCACTGAATTTTGTAGTAGATACAAGGATACAATCAATGCTGGGAAAATTTTAGTATCAGTTGACGAATGTGGGTTTAGTGAGCGTCTCAAGCCACATTATGGGTATTCCCCTGTAGGAAAACCTGTTATCGTTAAAACTACTGGTGGGTGGGTACACCATAGTTTGTTGATGGCAGTTTTTTCAGATGGTAGGAAGGAGTTCGTTGTGAAGAAAGGATCTGTGAAGAAGACGGACTTCGCTGCATTTATTGACTCGTTGAGTTTGTGCAATAATTCAGTAGTAATAATGGACAACGCCAGTATCCATAAGAAGTTGGTCCTCAGAAGCCCCGTAAATATTTGTTACACTCCTCCTTGCAGTCCAGAATTCAATGCTATTGAGCTGTGCTTCTCTAAGGTGAAGAAGGACTTTCGTCGATTGAACTATATACCAAACGATACAAAGACGCACGTGTCTGATATGATTTCCTTAGCATTCAGCAACCTCACTGATAAAATCATTATGGGTTGTTTTGACCACGTATGGAACACGTATGTGATGTTTGTATAAAGAGTTCTGTGATGTACAAATTATGTAAGATGGCAACGAAACCTCCGACAGTCGCAAAATTGAAGGAGCTACTAAAATTGGCCGAAGTAGCATACTCCTCAAAGGACAAGAAGGACGATATTGTCCGTTTATGCGAAGACAATGGTTTCATCGCCAGACCCCCTCCAGAGTACAAGACGGTGGAAAAGATGTGCGTCGTGAAATGCGCCCTGAAGAAGGCAATGAGTCTTGACGATGAAGAATTCGGTAAGTTCAGGGGGCATGTGGATCAGCTCGTCAATGTGGTGAGCCGCATGTTACGGCGTTCCAGTCTGGTGCTGACTTTCCATGTCACGAGGCTCATGGAAGGCGACCTGCCGATTCTTAATATGTACGATATGAAGGATACCTACTGGAAGGATTGGCTAAGGATCGGAGTTGACGGCGTCTTTCCAGATGAAGAGAGTAGAATATCATACGAAGCCGTGAAAGACGTAATCAGAAAGGTGCTTGGTAGCTATGAACCTGACTACATCAACTCCTACCCTATCTATTTCGACCAGGTTTTGAACTATGCCGGTCACACATTGAGCACTGTCGTGTCGAACAACGCATGGGTTCCTTTGGTACCTCGTCTGACCCGCCTCACTAAGGATACTTTGAAGGCACTGGGAGCTCCGAAGACCATCCGTGTGTACGTCGTGATGAGGGTCATCCAACAAGAAATACAGGAGATGGAATCTTGGCCAGAGTCTGTTCAGGAGTACGTCCGTGAAGTTCGAGTCAGGCTGAAAGTTCCAGATGGAAGTCGACTTTATGATGACTATGGCCAAGACATGGACTTCCCGACCATGGTCCAGTTCAATTATTGGATGCAGACACGGTTGGAGGCTATTGGTGCACGTCGTATCCGGTTGATGCCCATCTTTAATGTCCAACGGGCGCATGTCCACCTTGACATGAAGACCCTCGTGAACCTGTTCAGGCACGTGTTCCCCAAAGACCCAAACATCGTCGAGCTTTCAAAGTGGGAAAATGTAAAGGATCCCGACCGCTTCATGTTGCCTCTGAAGCCTTCAGTTAAGAAGAAAAAATCATGTGGTCCTGGTGAATGGGAGGCATACAAGTTGGCCCAACAGAAGTACGATGCTGACGTTAAGGATATCAAGGCTACTGACGAGTACAGACATGCAAAGGGTAGGTATGACACGCTCGTGAACGCCCAAAAAACAGTCGCAGGTTCCTTCTTCAAGAAACCACCTGTCAAGACGGGGTGGGTGTTCGATTGTAGCATCTGTACTGACGGAGTCTCATTGAGCATGCAGTACAGCAAGACAGTACAGGTTCGTGTATCCGATCTGAAGAAGACAAGTAAGAGGTCTCGTGACGAGGAAGGTATGAGCGTCTCAGAACAGTATGACCATAAACTCAAAACGACATTGCCCGATATGGGTATCGTCGTTCTGTGTGTGGATCCTGGTAGGAGCAACATCGCTACAGTCATGTATCTGGCAGACAACAAAAGCAAGACATGGAAGCTTACATGCGGAGCTTTTTACCACAAGTCTGGTATCAAGAAACAGAAAAAACAGCAAGAAAAACGTTTCTCAGACATGATTCCTAGATGGGAGTCTCTGCGTGAAAATGGAGCAGCGTTGAGTACATCCAGGAAGGATGATATCTCGGCTCACTTGAAAAATTACGCTACGTTTTCCGACGAGTGGTGGAGGATGGCACTCCGTCGCAGAGAATCCCGAGACTACTTTCAGAGGTACATTGGCAAGCGCAAGGCTATGGACTCATTTTGGGCAGGGATCAAGCGCAACATGAAGTTGGATCATCCTGACCTGAGGGTTCGCGTAGCATATGGTTCTGCAATCACGAAGCTGAAGGCTACCGGACCAGGAGAGGTAGCTGTGCCTACGGGATCTATGTTCGCTTCCTGCAAGGGCCTCTTCAAAGAGGAGGTTCATGTGACAGATGAGTTCAAGACGACTCTCATGTCTTGGGAAACCGGTGCCAAGAAGGAATGTGTTTACAAGATTCCAAGTGTCCAAATAACCACGGAAGGTCAGATTCGTCTAGGTTACGAGTTGTTGGGTCACACCCCATTGAAGGAGACTCCAAAGGTCTCTTATCGCGACCAGTTGGCGGTGAGGGTGTACTGCACACGTAAAAAAATCCAAGAAAAACACAGGAGGGGTGGCTTAGCCCCCTCTCTTGTCGACAACAACTCGATCAAGCGGTACCCTGAGGTACGAGGATTGCGATTCTCTCCAGAAACCAGCACTTACTCGGACCGGGACCGCTCCTCTGCTCTCACAATCGCAAGGCTGCACTGCATGGAACTGTTGGGTCAAGGGAGACCGCTTCCATTTTGCAGGGATGCGTGTTGTTGGGCTACAAAAAAACATGATGGTGTTCCACTGCAATGTGGGTTGCTACACCATAAGGTTACACCATAAGGTGTACCGTACACTCCAGAAAGCGGTTTCATTTTAGTATTCCGTCGAGTGTACTGTAAGTAGTGTTGTACAGGGATCCGCACAGTAAAATTGCTACTGAACATCTTCAATGAATCTGCATCCGTGTGACAAGGCAAATAGCAAACACGCAGCCTGACGCTGTTGCGTGACAGCATCAAGACGCTGCGCGAAGCAACGGATGTACTGAAGATACACAAATTGAACAATGTAATACAACAACAACTCCCGCCCGCCTCCCTGAATGATAGATGAAAAAATCACTCACACACTTTCCTGTATGTAAGGAGGTTTCTTTACTGGACGAACAAGCTCATCATACATTATATTATAACGAGTGTCAAAGCCTCATGCGGAACATTCTCACACGCACAAGCGAGAGGTCGCGGGGCCCGCAGAGCGGGGCAGAGAGATTCAGTTGCAGAAACCTGTCAAGTCATCATACACGTACACACGCAAACGGAGGAACACGGTCAGAAACTTCGGCCATTCTTAACGCCAATTTTCTAACGGCGATGTCGTACATTTACTGTTCAGCCGACTGTAGCGGGCGGCGACTTCTCGTCCACTCGTCATCGAATGATGTGTAAACAACCATTAATTCTTCAGTAACACAAACGAATGAGTTCTTTTGACGAAATCAATGAAGATGTATTGGAGATCATTCTAGCCAATGCGATTTCGAGCGAATGCCACCTCAAACAAGTGGCTCTCGTTAGCAAACGGTGGAGATGCGTCGCACCCCGGTGTGTCACAAGGATCCACCTGAGACATTATAAAAGTTTGGACTATGTCTCACGCATTTGCAGGCTCGAAGAGTTGAAAATCGGTATCAATCGGGGGAAAGACGTACCCTACAAAAAAATGTCGGAGATCGAAGACAATATCGAAGACATATCACCGTTGTCCGGCCTCACTGCGTTGGTTCACCTCGACATTTCGCACACAGACGTGTTCGACATATCACCTCTGTCCGGACTCACTGCGTTGGTTCATCTGGATATGTCGTACACCTCAGCAGGCGAAGACCTACCACCTCTGTCCGGACTCACTTCGTTGCTTCACCTGGACATGGCGTACAACGAAGTGGAAGACATATCACCTCTGTCCGGACTCACTTCGTTGACGCACCTGAACATGGCGCACACCTACGTGTTTGACATATCACCACTGTCCGGCCTCACTTCGTTGATTCGCCTGAACATCCCGTACACACGTGTGGAATACATATCACCGCTTTCCGGCCTCGCCTCGTTGGTTCATTTGGATATGTCGTACACCTCCGCGGGCGAATACCTATCACCTCTGTCCGGACTCACTTCGTTGCTTCACCTGGATATGTCGTACAACGAAGTGGACGACATATCACCACTATCCGCCCTCACTTCGTTGACGCACCTGAACATGGCGCACATCTACGTTGCCGACCTATCACCGCTGTCCGGCATCACTTCGTTGATTCACCTGGATATGGATAACACGCTTCTGGACACCATATCACCTCTGTCCGGCCTCACTTTGTTGACGCACCTGAACATGTCGTACACACGTGTGGACAACATATCACCGCTGTCAGGACTCACTTCGTTGCTTCACCTCTACATTCCGAACATCGAAGACAGGATCGAAGACCTATTACCGCTGTCTGGCCTCACTGCGTTGGTTCACCTCGACATTTCGCACCTCCACATGGCCGACCTATCACCGCTTTCCGGCCTCACTTCGTTAATTCACTTGGACATTTCGAACACCGACGTGGACGACATATCACCGCTTTCCGGCCTCACTTCGTTGATTCACCTGAACATGAAGGACACCGACGTGGACGACATCTCACCGCTTTCCGCCCTCACTTCGTTGATTCATCTGAAAATGACGGGAAAACGGTAAAGTAGTCACATATCTATATATCGACAGATTGTATCAAGCAGACTCCTGCACGACAATATTGGGATTAATAGGAAGGGGTCTCGAAGGTCCCGCGGAGCGGGAAGAGGGATTCAGTTGCAGAAACCTACAGTAAACGGCAGAAAACTGTCGCATCCATCTGTCCGTCCATTCATTACACACGATGCGGTGGCGGAATATTGTATTGATGTGTAAACACAACTGTTGCAATATTGTATTGATGTGTAAACACAACTGTTAATGGGCGTTCCTGCTTCCGAACGGATTTCCAATCTTACAATCACTTTTTGGGGGTCTTTTGATGCTTTTCAAATGCAATCTTACGATAAAAAACGTAAGATTGTAGTCAATTTTGACAAAATATGCTTGAAATGAGCTTGAAAGACGGAGAAACGTACAGATTGCGAATGTTACAACGTTGAAATGCCATATTTTGTAACAAAAGGTGTTAACATCAATTCGTGTCTTACAATTATAATTGTAAGAAATAAAGGGAAAGCGGACGGTTATAAGGCGGCAGGCAGAATTCAGCTTTTACATCTTACAATAAAAATTGTAAGTATAATTAATTTAATTTTTCTAACTTAGTAAAAAACGGCTATGTGTCAAACATCTTACTCCTCCTCCTCCCCCCCCTCCTCGTCCTCCTCTTCCTCCTCCTTCTCCTCCTCCATGTCCCCATCCCCATCTTCCTCCTCCTCCATCTCCTCCTCCTCAGCAATGTCTGCATTGTCTCCATCCGATTGCACAGCCTCTGCCCTGGTGTCCTTCTCAATGGATTGACAAGCTAGGAGCATGCTTGTGTGGTACTTTCTCTGGATCTTCATACCCTTGGTGGGTTCGCAGCTAAATTGAAATGCGTCAATGGGAATATCGCCCGTCCATGTTGCTTTTCTCCTAACCCCCACTGTAATAGGCACAAGCTTGTGGTCCATCCAATCTTCTGGCCAAGTTGGGTATTGTGTTTCAGTGTACACCAACTTCTGAGCCCCAGAGTACAAGGGATTTAAATACACACATTCCACTTCTCCATTCACTGGTAGTGATTTGACCTCCACCACGTCCCATCCTCTCAATCCGCTAGAGTCATCCATTTGTACCTTGACCACAGCGACATGACCAACAACCAAATCAGTAGTGGGCTCGTAGGCTATTCTTCTATCCGGCTTCGTCCCTTGTGAAGAATATAAGTACAACACATCCTCCTCCTCTGGCCTTTCCATATTAGTCTCCAAAGTGTGTGCAACCTTCATAGTCTTGGCAATCTCGTTACTTGCAGGTAAAAGGTCTGACACATCCATGGACAAGTCATCCAATGCTGCTATCAAGCGCTTGGCCATTGATTTCTCAGACTGTGTCAGAACACGACTGGTTGCTGACAACTCCGATGGGAAGTCGACAAAATGTTGGTCTTTCGGGTACTCCCCAGTTACAGCATCATCTGGTTGAGTGCTCCAATAACTCTTCTCAACTTTGAAGAAATCAG
This sequence comes from Chlamydomonas sp. ICE-L, assembly GCA_013435795.1. Taxonomy (NCBI): domain Eukaryota; kingdom Viridiplantae; phylum Chlorophyta; class Chlorophyceae; order Chlamydomonadales; family Chlamydomonadaceae; genus Chlamydomonas; species Chlamydomonas sp. ICE-L. The sequence continues at coordinate 3,807 of JACBWV010000796.1, read as the reverse complement.
TCCACCACTTATTGCTGGCTTCCCAAGTTTCACGAAGCATCTCGGCAATATGTTTGAAGGACTGGGCATGGGATGGGCCATCGGCTGCTGGTTCATCCATCGGCTGCTGGTCATCGGCTGCTGGTTCTAGAACCAGAAGGTCCTCCGCTGCGTGTCGTACACGGACATCAGTTACGGGTCCTGCACGGTCGTCACCGGCGGTTTGTACAGGACCATCGGCCATGTGCCTGCAAGGACGTCACCTCCGGGCTTCTCGTTATGAATAGTCTTCCAGACAGCCGCCCAGTTTGCCTCGATATTCTCGAGCTCTTCAATCTTGATCTTGGGGGCTTCCTTAAATACTGTTATGGTGTCCACCAGTGGCAGCCTTGGAGGACGTAAATAGGTTCAGCGTCATTGTCCCACTGTCCTCTCCAAGATCCTGACTCGTCATACTCCTTGTAATAGACCCCTGCAATTGTTGGTGTGCAAACATGTATTGTATATTAGTGAATCATTTAGGACACCCATATTCCTCCCGACTATACTCGGGAGCATCCCTTGGATAATACATCCTAGGTCCTAGGTACAACTTCCTTTGTATCATTTAGTTTCTATTGAAGACTGTACATGTAAATCAATGAGGACATGGCACACCCATATTCCTCCCCGAGCATAATCGGGAGCATTGTGCAGACAGTACATACACGCACGGTAGCATTTAATTTGTAAATATCAGTATATCAAGTATTCTTACCGACTCTCCCGTTGGGACCTTTCGTTATCTTGAATGCGTGTAAACGGCGATTAACTCCTTTGACGGTGCTAGTGCCATGTCCGAACAACTTGTAAACGTTGTCTAGGAGGACAGCGGAGAAGTCCCCTATAGAGGTCACGACGTCTTGCCTTGTGTAAGGGCCCATTCTCTTGAATAAGTTACCAACAATGCCCATCAGATGGTCCAGGGTGTACACTTCCATGTTCTTTAACCCTTGCGAGATCACAGAGTACTTTTGGTCAAGATTGCTATGTGTGTGTCCGGGAGGGAGGAAATGGACGTACACCTCCTCAAACCAGTTCATCTCAACCAGCAAGGACAAGTATGCGAACATGAAAGCGTTCTTGTTGTCCTTTGCCGCGTTGTCCATTTGCAAGAAGCAATACGGTGGAAGCTGCCCCTCTTCTTCAAGGACCCGGTTGAAGAAATGTTGGAAGCATGATATAGTCAGATTGATGGACTGCGAGTAGAATGGCAAAGCCCAATAACCAATGAAGCCTCTTCCCTGGGAGAATAATCCTGAGTTAACATAGAAGGAAACATGAAGTCAGAATATTAGCATTATTTTGTTAAGTAATCATTTCAAGTTTTAAATACTGTGTATGCTCCCGATTATGATCGGGAGGACATGTCCTACGTGCGCTGTATTTGTACTCACACATGATGCGTGTCTTTAGAAGATCACCTCCTGCAGTCTTCTTTGTATGTGAGAAGTGGCGTGACTGAGGAAGATTAGTCTTCTTGTTGTCCATTGCATCAGCGGATACGTGCAAGAAGAGCTTCGGATACTGTTCAGACAGTTTTTTCACAGATGTCATACCTACGCCTTGACTGGTTTTTAGGATTGCTTTCCCCCTACTTTTCTTCTCCACGGGAATATTTGTCTGGCTTACTCCTTATGACTTGTGTTGTGGAATCCCAGGAATTCTGGGTACCAGAATACCAGGGATTGGGGGGAATGTTATGATACAGACCTATAGCTGTATCAGTAACGGTGGCGGGGCATAGGTCCGACACCCACTCTAGCAGCTGGTGACCAGGCATCTGCCTGGCAGCTAGGCAGTGTAGTAGGTGACTTCAAGCGAATAGGGTCGTTGGGTTTGACAATGCTCCCGATTAGGATCAGAGACTGTGGGTAGTCTGAGTTCTGGTTTTTCTCAATCATTCGTTCGTTGGGTTGACATGCTCCCGGTTATGATAGGGAGGACTATGGGTATGCCGAGTACAAAAAAAAAAAAAAAAAAAAATGCTGAGTACATGTTTCTGAATCATTTGCTGCTCCTTGGGTTGTCAGTGCTCTCCGATTTATGATCGGGAGGACGGTGTGTATTCCCGAATTTGGTTTTCTCAATCATTCGCCGTTGGGTTGACAATGCTCCGATTCTGGATCGGGTTTGACAATGCTCCCGATTATGATCGGGAGGACTCTGTGTATTCCAAATTGGTTTTCTTAATCATTAGCTCCTTGGGGTTTGTCACTGCTCCCGATTATGATCGGGAGGAATGTGTGTATTTCCGATTTGGTTCTCAATCATTCGCTCGGTTGGGTTTGCAATGCTCCCGATTATGATCGGGAGGACTGTGTGTATTCCAAATTTGGTTTTCTCATCATTCGCTCGTGTGGGTTTGTCAATGTCTCCCGATTATGATCGGGAGGACTATGGGTATTCTGAGTTTGGTTTTTCTCTATATCTGAATCTGATGTTTGAATCTGAATCTGAATCTCAATCATTTGCTTTACCAACCTATGTGTCTTTCGCAGGGTCTACAATGACAGTACCGTGGGAAGTAAAACTCAATCGGACGGGAAGGATTTGGGATGCAGCGTCATGGACGAATGACCAAGGAGCGCCAGTGCCAATGAACATCGAAGTCGTTGGTGGTGGACCAGACTTTCATGTTACGGCTACGCACGCTCACTGGTTGAGGTTTCGCGGCGAATGCAGGCATATGTGCGGAGCAGATTGCATTCTGGTCGACACTCACCCCTTGCGGAAGTCAAGACAGCCCAGTTGCTTGAAGTCACTAGCATTCGGGAGGCCCATGTTAGGAGCCCTATCATGGATACCAGTTCACATTCAGGCTCTTGGGTTGGTAGTTGACAATGCGCAGCAAGCCTGTCAGGGTCGGCGAGGGCGAATTTATCGCCGACAAAGAGCTTGAGGAAACTAGAGCGTGGGTTGAGACATGCGAAGGAAAGCTCATGAGCGATTTCGAGGAGTTTGGTCCTAGCGACAGGAGGACGTCACCTCGATGTACACCAAAAGGGCCTTGACCTGACGCCGGTAAGAGAGCAATCGAACGGACTGTACTGCTGCACTGTGGCTCAGGTTAAATTTTCAAATCTGACAGGTACATTTCGAATGTTACGTACGCGGTGGGATGTACACCGTTCGAAACAACCATTGTGTGCTGACGGCAACTTGCCGCTTTCAATTTCGATAGGATATTGCGTAACTTCTGCACTCTTTACATTTCCTACAGCCTCCGCGAAGAAGTCAGGAAAGGCGCGACGAGGTCAGCTTCCTACAATCAACGAAGAGGACAGATCGCCGACAACTTTGTAAGGTCATCGTATTCAAATTGGTATCTCCTTATAGCCCAGCTCCTGACATGGGCCTCCGAATGCTAGTGACTTCAAGCAACTGGGCTGTCTTGACTTCCGCAAGGGTGAGTGTCGACCAGAATGCTCCGCACAATATGCCGCATTCGCCGTGAAACCTCAACCAGTGAGCGGTGCGTAGCCGTAACATAGAAGTCTGGTCCACCAACAACGACTTCGATGTTCATTGGCACTTGGCGCTCCTTGGTCCATTCGTCCATGACGCCGCATCCCAAATCCTTCCCGTCCGATTGGAGTTTAACTTCCACTGTACTGTCATTGTCGACCCTGCGGAAGACAAATCGGTTGGTAAAGCAAATGATTGAGATCCGATTCAATTCGATTCCAAATCATTTCCGATATAGAGAAAAACCACTCGAGTACTCCATAGTCCTCGCCCTGATCATAAGCGGGAGCATTGTCAACCCCACGAGCAAACCTTGATGAA
>JACBWV010000293.1:12500-24830 GCA_013435795.1 Chlamydomonas sp. ICE-L | reverse complement strand
CCGTCGCCGGCAACACCCCCTGGCCTGGTAAAACTGGTGGCGGTGGGCATTCCCCACACTCACTCCAAGCTAACCCGCTCCATCACCCCCCAGTCTCCTCCATATTCATAACCAACATTGCTTTGTCGACGACTCCACGCAAGGTCGTCTGGGGAGAGGCCTAACGGCGTATTTTTTGCGAAGGGGGGGGTCCATGAGATTCCTGCCGCTTGAGCACTGGGAAACGTAGGGCTTTTGCGCCTCCTGACGTGTGGGTACTACCGAGATATCATAGGTGCAGCTAGTGGCGCTCTTAGCCTGCTGGTGTCGCAGTTTGCACACATTCCCGCTCACCGACTTCCACTGTTTCGCATTCCTTTCCCCTAACCCGTATTCGAATACCCATCATTTCCACTTCTCCACTTCCACCATTCTCGTATCGCAGCACCATAAGCACTGCTTTCTGCCCGCCGTTGCAGTTGCGAACGCTGCTAGGTTTATCAGAGTCTGAAACTACATCTCATCCAACCTCGTACCTCAGGATCATGCCACCCCATTCTTCCACAGCGCCACTGGCGCACATTACGCCGTGCCGCGACCCCCTCCTTCCTACAAGCATTTCAATTCCTACCTGTGCCGTCAATCTCCAACATGGCGCATCTAGCCATCTGTGATCCGTCACATCCCCCGACCTGTTGTCCAATCCCCGCCATATTGACAACAGGTTGGGGGATTGACGACAGATTGGTAGATTGACGACATGTTGGGAGATTGACGACAGGTTGGAATTGAATGCTTTAGGAAGGAGGGGTCGCGCCACGGCGTAAGTGCGCAGTGGCGCTGGAAGATATGGGGTGGCATGATCATGAGGTACGAGGTTGAGCATGAGATTAGATTTGCAGACTCTGAAACAATATGCAGATTCGCAATCAATAAGCAGCGAGGGCAGAAGCAGTGCTTATGTTGATGCGATAAGAGAAATGGTGGAAATGATGGGATATTCGTAATCACGGTAGGGGCAAGGAATTGCGAACAGTGGAAGTCGGTGAGACGGAATGGCAAAACCGGGAACAGCAGGATAAGAGCGCGCAGTAGCTTGCCTAGGTATTCGGCAGTACACCACGTAGGAGGGCAAAAAAAAAAAAAGCCCTTGTCCCCATTGCCTCAAGCGGCATGCAATCATGGGGGGGGGGACTCACAACCTGTGGCACTCATTGCCAACTATAGATACGATGTATAAGGTCGTCTATACCCCCCCCCCCATAACCACCCCCCCCCCCCCCCCCCCCCCCCCCCCCCCATTCAATCTACCAACCTGATTGAGCATGCCTAAATTCCATTTCCATTATTGGAGATAAACCAGATGCATTACTGTGCATAGAATGAAGGGGTGATCTGAATGTGATGTATTATCTGCCCATGATAAATGCATGGGGGACAAATATGTCATGGGGGGGATTGATCTAACTTGCCATGCAAGTTTAATCATACTTGCCAACCCATGACAGATGAGTAAACTAACTTGACTGCAAATGACCTAGAGGAATTGAGATGACATGCCCATGCATCTCTCACCCACTTGCCCATCCCAATTGCATTTAGCAAGTACGACAAATTGATTGTTCGCTTCATACATGCCTTGGGACATGATCTTTGGCTGCCAACGTGCACCGTTAATGCAACGTGATAGAATGCAAGGCACATCGAGGACCTCTCCATTGTTATTTCCCTTTGACTTTCTGATTGGGAAATTACCTCACTCATGCCCACCTTGTCTATGCGCTGACTTTGATCTGCATTTTGAATGCTTGCTGGCAGATACAACACCTATAGAACCGCACCCTCATAGATTGACTTGATCTGCATAGGATAGGATTTCTTGGTGCACCAAACTCACTACATTCACTTATCAACACGAAACACATAGTGTCTCACACTTTGTTGATAAATAAATCTACGAGCGATACCCACGCAGATTAATCACTTTCCCAATCCCATTTCTGCATTATGCTTTACTAATCTGAGGTCTGATCGAATAGATTGTCAAACCAGAGGGGGATAGTGACGATGCTGGAATAGTGATGCTGATCCTGTCACTGCTGATGATGATGATTAGAATGCTGATGATGATACTTTCCTGCTGATACTGTCCAGATGATGATGATTAGAATGCTGCTGATGCTGACCTGATGATTTGGAACCTTAACTTCCACATCATGGGGGGGACATTCAACTGACTTATCCGACCCACATGCCTATGCAAGCATGAAGATCCTCTGCAGCTCCAGCTGTCCCTCCAGCTCCCCTGCAGCTCCAGATCTTCAGATGCACCTCTGCACATCGTGCCCTACGGCTCCAGCTGCCCTGCAGCTCACCTGCGGCCCCAGCTCTCCGGCAGCTCTAGATCCTGCAGCTCTCCTGCAGCCTCAGCTGCCTAGCAGATCCCCTCTAGATCCTACAGCTCTCCTGCAGCCTCAGCTGCCCAGCAGATCCCCTGCAGCTGCCCAACAGCTCCTACATGCAGCTGCCCTACAGCCCCTATGCTACATTCAAGTTGACATGCCTTGCCCCAGCTAGCAACTCAACCTGACCTGCGGCCACTACATGTAGCTTCTGTGCACCTACCGAGGAATTGACCCTGAATGGCTACCCTTCCCATAGCACTGGTAACCATGAATTCTGACCACATGGCACTTCAGAATTTGGCCATATCTCCTTAGGAGTACATCACGTACAGCCTCCAAGATTATCATCCTCTAGGGTCCTGTATCCTCATGAACACTGGTACCTCTTGCTCTCCCCACTTTTCCTGCTGAACATGATTGATAATAGCCTCCTCAACCGAGAGCTTTGTATCCCTTGTCTCCTCTTATCACACTTTGAGGAGACTGATTATCGATGGGCCGTGCCCACTTAGATAGTGAACACTCTAGAACCTGGTTCCACTGTCTTGATATTAAAGTACTTTCGCTAGTAAATATCTTGACTAATGTATAGAGCAGTTCTCTTATTGATTACACTTTAGTTTAAATTGCCCCTCTAATGTAATCCACGGTATTCTTGTGTACAAGAATATCATGGATTGGGGGGGATGTTATGAACGACTTATACGTCGTATCTAGAGTGGCAATGAGTGCACAGGTGTGAGTCCCCTCCGGGCCCTGTGCCGCCTGCAGTGCAGCACCGAGGCCAGCTATGGCCACGCATGCCACTATGCAGGACAGATCTGTACTGTTGCCATCTCCTTCCGTCTTCCATACATATAGTCCAAGCTCCCGTGCTTGGTAGTCCTCTTCACTCAATGTAACGAGCATATCCAGTAGTGTTTGCAGTCTATACTATCGACATTAAAAGTATTTCTGTATTTCACAATGGAGTTCCAGAATTCAATCACTGATTTTAATACGTAATAGTGAATTGGGAATTGACTTGTGTCTTGCAGAGCAATGCGTTGTAGGATAGATCGCTTCACTCCTAGGACACGTTTCATACATCCAGCACGCCTCATGTGAATATCTGTGGATGCTACTTTGTCTTTGCTGGTAGCACCAAGATGTTGAATGCGACCAGTGCTCCAGGTTTGAGAGCCAAAGGTAATGATAACGCCTGATGGGGCGTGATGTTAAGGGAGCCCGTCGTACGCGGGTGGGGAGCGGTCTCCTACCTCAACTGGACAAGCTACCATCGCGGTTGTCGACGACCTGCAACGCCAAGAGCGACCAAGGGGGATCGACCCCCCGACTCTTCATTCTGAAAGTGACTCAGTCTACCATTAGACCAATGTATATCACTGAAAGAGGCTTAAGAGCCTTTCATTCCCGCAGATACGGCAAAGAATGTTGTGTGGTCTATCATTAACTGCGTACCGTAATCTTCCCCAATCTGTGTAAAACGCTTGATCCCGGCCAAGAAAGGTCGAGCTGTGTATTGAGAAGCATGTTTCACACTGAAACGGATTCAATCTCGTTGGTGAGGGTGAGATCATATGATAGCATACAACTTGCATCATATGATATTGTATATAAATGGAGAGGTCCAAAGTTGGGTACCTCCCTCCAGGCCCCCCTTTCATCAGCACCATCACATCCCACACACTCTTAGGTAGGGACTGGCATGTGACGATGTCGTCCAAAGGCGAGTATGCTAGCATATAATATCATACTAATTGCATCATATGATATTGTATATAAATGGAGAGGTCAGTCGTTGGGTAGCTCCCTCCAGGCCATCTCCCATTAGCATAGCAGGTACTCTTTATTTCCTCCATCACACGACAGTTGTCTGGAGCCTAAGTGCCTAGTGCCCACATCCTAGCAGGCATCACATGCCCTCGAGTAGGACATCTTCATTTGCTGTTAGCGTGGGATCTGAGAGCATGATTGATCAAGGTTGGGTACGTCCCTTAAGGCCATCGCCAATTTTCATCACACAGTTTGGCGCAACTGTTTCGTGATGTTCATCAGTTCCCCTTGACTCCATCAGGCCGCGGGCACATTTGGAGTCCAGTAGGGCACCAAGAAAAATGTCATCATCATCATCATCATCATCATCATCATCATCATCATCATCATCATCATCATCACCATCATTACTTAAGCCTCGAGTCTCCCTTATGTCTCAAAATTGAAAATGGAAAATTAGTATGAGCTTCTACAGGACGTGAGGTTCAGGGAACCCTCCCGTTTGCATGCATATGTACATACTGGAGAATGGCTACCATGTTGGTTTTATTTTGGTTTTGCAGACCCTCTGCGCCTGAGCTTGGACGACCGTGCAACAGCACAGAGGGAAGTTCTCTACCTCCTCCAAGGTGGCAAGTCTAAAATGTTATGAGCCAGCCAGGGCTCAAACCTAAGACCCGTCTGATGCTAGGTAATTCTATACCATCTAGCCAGCAGGGTACTTCCATTGACCAAATTGGCCAGCGCTGTAGCGCAAAAATTGCTTGCTGCGCCCACAAGGGGTTACAAAAAAGTGTGCGAAACGCGCAGTGGGGCTCAAAAAGGCAGCGCGCCAGCGCGCACCCTGGGAAGTAATCTGCTAGCCAGAGCTCGATTCCCCAGAGTCTCACTCTCTTAGTAGAAAGATTACAAGTGTCACTTGCCCTGGCAGTGGAACACCCCCCCCCTGGAAAGAACGGACTCGATACGCCCACTGTCTTCCAGCAGTGGGGCTAAAACTCTCATTGCCGTGACCTTTAGCAACAGTGTCTGGACCATACCGCCCTCCAGACTCGGACTGGCCTCTTAGCTGCGTCCCTTCCGGCCATCGCCCTTTTGTCACTTCCTAGTACTGGAGTGCTTTTGTCCCAGTCTGGAGGGCGGTATGGTCCAGCCACCGGTGTTAAAGGTCACGGCACCGGGAGTTCAAGCTCCAGTGCCGGAAGAGAGTGGGTGTTGACTCGAGTCCGTTCTTTCCAGGGCGGGGGTGTTTCCACTGCCAGGGCAAGTGCCACTTGTAATCTTTCTTCTAGTACAGGAGTGCTTCATTTGGTCTGATTCTAAACCTGTTCTGATGATATGACGGCCAAGCCCATTCGTCACTTCCTAGTACAGGAGCGCTTCATTTGGAATGATTATAAACCTGTTCTGATGATATGATGGCCAAGCCAATTTGTCACTTCCTAATGCAGGAGTGCTTCTTTTGGTCTGATTATAAACTTGTTCTGATGATATGATGGCCAAGCCCATTTATCACTTCCTAGTATGGGAGAGCTTCATTTGGTATGATTCTGATCCTGTTCTGATGACCTGGTCTGAATTTAATCCTGTTCTGACAATATGACGGCCAAGTGGAAGTCAAGGACCGGTTTGGCGTTGCAATTTGAAGCCATCAAAGATCTACTCTCGTTTCGACGAATGGCTCAATGGTAGAGCTCGTTGAAACAAGGTGAGGGGTTCAAACCCATATGGGTGCGCCAGGCTGGACGTCACCCAGACCTTCGCGCCCAGCTTCGCACGAGCGGCGTTTGGATGCGCGTGCTGAACTCTGGCTCCAAAAGCAGTCGAGCCTGGAGTTTTAGCGTTCGCAGTCGCTGTCAACCACCATGGTAGCCTTGTCCAGGTAAAGTAGCAGCCCGTTATCTACCACTGAAAGACGGGGCTCCCTTAATACCCCACGCCACCAGGCATTATCATTACTTTAAAAGATCTACTGCACTGCAAATATGAAATCAAGAACCGGCTTGGCATTGCATATTTGAAACAATTAAAGGTAATGATAACGCCTGGTGGGGCGTGGTGTTAAGGGAGCCCGTCATACGCGGGTAGGGAGCGGCCTTCTACCTCAACTGGACAAGCTACCATCGTGGTTGACAACGACCTGCAATGCCAAGAGCGACCGAAGGAGGAATCGAACCCCCGAATCTTCATCCTCAAAGTGATGTGGTCTACCACTAAACCAATTCAAATCACTGAAAGGGGCTCAAACAATTAAGGGTATACTGCACAGGTGAGCTGCCCAGTGGCCACACTAGCAGGCATCACATATTACATTGCAGGATGCCTTGTTTCGCTTTTGCTGGCACTGTTCAGAGAGGCCATATGACCACTTCGATAAATAACATCCTGGGCTATCAACGCAGCCTGAAAGCAAGGAAGAGAGGTGCAGGCAAGCTTACTCAGTGAATTGGATAAATCAAGATCAATCAAGCTGAGCAGTCGACAACTTCCAAACAAGCAATCAAGCAAGCAAGCATGCAAGCAAGCAAGAAAGAAAGAAAGCAAGAAAGAAAGAAAGAAAGAAAGAAAGCAAACCAACAGCAAAACAAACTAAGCTGCAGGCAAGCTAAATCGTGAATTGGATCAGTCAGGTTCAGTCGGGCTTAGCAATCGACTAACTAACAAGCACGCAAGCGAGCAAATCAACAGCGAAGCAAAATAAGGTGCAGGCAAGCTTAATCGGTGAATTGGATCAGTGAGGATCAGTCAAGCATAGCAGTCGACTAACTTACAAAGAAGCAAGCAAGCAAGCAAGCAATCCAACAGCAAAACAGAGTAAAATGCAAACAAACAGACAAAGAAGCAAGCAGGTAGACAAAGAGACAAAACAACAGAAGGAATCAAAACAAATAACCAATCAAACAATCAACAGTCAAACAAACAAACAAACAAACGGTCAAACTAACAAACAATCAAACAGTCAAACAGTCAAACAGTCAAACAGTCAAACAGTCAAACAGTCAAACAGTCAAACAGTCAAACATTCAAACAAACAAACAAACAAACAAACAAACAAACAAACAAACAAACAAACTAACTAACTAACTAACTAACTAACAGTCAAACTAACATGAAGACAAACAAACAAACAAACAAACAAACAAACAAACAAACAGACAAACAAAGAAGCAGGCAGAAAAACGTTGAAACAAAGAAGCAGGCAGAAGAAGAGGCAAACAAGCAAGCAATTAAGCAAGCACGCCAACCAACAGCGAAAGAAAGTAAAATACAAACAAACAGACAATTAAACAAGCAGGTAGACAAGCAGGCAAAAAAACAGAGGGAAACAAAACAGGCAAGCAAGCAAACCAGCCGACCAATCAACAGCCAACCAAACAAACAAACAGTCAAACTAGCATGCAAACAAACAGACAAACAAAAAAAGCAAACAGAAAAACAGGCTAACAAAGAAGCAGTCAGAAAACAGAAAAAGTGGCAAAGAGGCAAACAAGCAAGCAAGCACGCCAACTTATTGGCTGTGCGCAATGAGCTTTAGGACTTCCTTGTCATCAGACAAACATTCCTTCAGGCAAACAAACAATCAAACTCACTAACTTGAGGAAGGTGCACGTCGAGCTTTGTGAATATCTTGGCACTAAACAAACAAGCAGACAAACAGACAATGCAACAAAGCAACTAACTCACTAGCTTGAGGAAAGTGCACAACAAGCTTTGAGAATCTCTTGGCACCAAACAGACAAACAAACAAACAATCAAACAATAAGTCAATCAAACAAACAGAAAATCAAACAAACATAAAAGAAACGCTCAATCAAACTCACGAGCTTGGGGAAGTTTCAAGGCAAGCTTTGGGAATCGCTTGGCAGCTGCTAAGTTGAGTGCTTTCCTCCCATCGTATCAAAAATAGAATCACCTCAACAAACATAAAGCAAACACTCAAGTAAACTCACGAGCTTGGGGAAGTTTCAAGGCAAGCTTTGGGAATCGCTTGGCATCCGCTAAGCTGAGTGCCTCCCATCGTGTCAAAAATAGAATCACCTCAAACGAACATAAAACAAACACTCAAGTAAACTCACTAGCTTGAGGAAGGTTCACAACACGCTTTGGGAATCGCTTGGCATCTGCTAAGCTGAGCACTTTCCTCCCATCGTGTCAAAAATAGAATCACCTCAAACAAACATAAAACAAACACTCAAGTAAACTCACTAGCTTGAGGAAGGTTCACAACACGCGTTGGGAATCGCTTGGCATCTGCTAAGCTGAGCACTTTCCTCCCATCGTATCAAAAATTAAATCACCTCAAACGAACATAAAAGAAACACTCAAGTAAACTCACTAGCTTGAGGAAGGTTCACAACACGCGTTGGGAATCGCTTGGCATCTGCTAAGCTGAGCACTTTTCTCCCATCCTATCAAAACGTAAATCACCTCAAACGAACATAAAACGAACACTCAAGCAAACTCACTAGCTTGGGGAAGGTTCACGACGAGATTTGGGAATCGCTTGGCGACCGTCAAGCTGAGTGCCTCCCCTCCTATCAAAATTGAATCACCTCAAACAAACATAAAACGAACACTCAAGCAAACTCACTAGCTTGGGGAAGGTTCACGACGAGCTTTGGGAATCGCTTGGCGACCGTCAAGCTGTGTGCCTACCCTCCTATAAAAAATTGAATCACCTCAAACAAACACTCAAGCAAACTCACTAGCTTGAGGAAAGTGCACGATGAGCTTTGGAAAACGCTTGGCATCTGATAAGCTGAACGCCCCCCCTCCTTCTAGAGCTTGAAGCAACTCAAACAAACATAAATCGAACACTCAAGTAAACTCACTAGCTTGAGGAAGGTTCACGATGAGTTTTGGGAATCGCTTGGCATCCGTTATGCTGAACGCCTCCCGTCCAATCAAAGCTTCAATCGCCTCAAACAAACAGGAAAACAAACACTCAAGTAAACTCACTAGCTTGAGTAAGGTGCACGACGAGTTTTGGGAATCGCTTGGCATCCGTTAAGCTGAACGCCTCCCGTCCAATCAAAGCTCCAATCGCCTCAAACAAACAGAAAAACAAACACTCAAGCAAACTCACTAGCTTGAGGAAGGTGCACGACGAGTTTGGGGAATCGCTTGGCATCCGCTAAGCTGAACGCCTCTCCTCCAATCAAAGCTTCAATCGCCTCAGGGTCATTGCCCACCCATTGCAGTTGCGTCTGGAATGCCTGGGCGTCTGATGGAGCCACGGCGAGAGACACTCTGATGGACTCCAACGTGTCACCCGGGTGTAGATTGAAGGTGTCAAAGGTACAGCGGAAAACTGTGATGTTGTGGGAGTTCTTTCTTTCAAAGCAACGAGTTGCGGAGGGACCTGGGGGGGGGGGGGGGGGGGGGGGGGGGGGCACAGGTTTGGTTGTGGGATAGGATGTGGTTGTGCATATGGTTGTGGCGTCCGATTGAGCCACGATCAGAGACACTCTGATGGACGCCAACGTGTCACCCGGGTGTAGATTAAAAGGTGAACCGGAAAACCGTGATGTTGTGAGAGTTCTCTCTTTCGAATAAACGAGTGGCGGAAGGACCTGGGGGAAGGGAGGGCATGGGGTTGGCTGTGGGATAGCATATGGGTTAGGATAGGATTTGGGATAGGAGATGGGTTTTGAATGAGTCTTCTGAAGCATCCCAGTACCTTTGAGCACGACCATGTATCTACATTATGTATTTTATGATTTTATTCTATTTTATTATCATCATCATCATCATCATCATCATCATCATCATCATCATCATCATCATCATCATCATCATCATCATCATCATCATCATCATCATCATCATCATCATCAATATATAATATCATATTGTAGTTTCATATATATGTATTTTCAGTCCAGGGGTGGCCAACTTGTCTAAAAGGACTTGCCCAACCTTAAAACTGGAAAGGCGGTTTAAAAAGCACGTTTAAAAAGCCCAGCCAGAGCAGGAGGTGATACGAGTCTGACCCCACAAATAAAAAACATATACATTGTTATGCTAATTAAAAAGATGAATTCAGTACAAAACGAATCTTTATATTTTGAGTTGTTCAAATACATACCAGCCTCCTGGGGGTGGCTCACAATATAAAACATATCCCAAACTCCGCTATAAATAAATAAATAGTACGCCTTATTACAAGGCGTGAGGTTGATGGGGCCAGCCTGTTTGCTTGCACTGGGGCCAACCACCAAAACAACTCTGTTATTGATACAGGTATTACAGGACGACGTTGCATTTTGGTTACATTTCAGGTAACGTCGTCAACCGCGATGGTAGCTTGTCCAGTTGAGGTAGGAGACCGCTCCCCATCCGCGTACGACGGGCTCCCCTAACACCACGCCCCATCAGGCGTTATCAATACCTTTCAGGTAACATTTGCGGCCCCAGCCGTGGCACAACCGTGGGACAGCCGTGAGACAACCGTGAGACTACCGTGAGACTGTAAAAATGAAAAACTAATCCTTCAAATATTCACGTGTAGATCCCACCATCATGATAAGGAACGTGGGGTGAAGAGCAGTGTTTTTAATTTCAGATTTCTGTAGTCCAGGTTGAGCAGGTACTTGGGCTACTCAACCCTGATTTCAGGATAGTTGCGTAGCGTCGCATGGCGGAGCGCGAAGCGCGGAGCCAGGGGGGGTCGGGGGACATTGCGTCCCGATATCGGGGGGTCCGGGGGATGTAGCATTCTACGGAATGGCAACGCGTCGTCGAAAAATGAAACACTGGTGAAGAGGTGGCAGTCTGTTGTTTTTGAACTGCTTGACCAGAGCCGAGATCCCAGACCTGCAGCAAGGATGTGTAATGATAACGCCTGGTGAGGCGTGGTGTTAAGCGAGCCCGTCGTACGCGGGTGGGGAGCGGTCTCCTACCTCAACGGGACAAGCTATAACATCGCGGTTGACGAAGACCTGCCACGCTCAAGAGCGACCGAAGGGGGAGTCGAACCGCCAACTCTTCGTCCTCAAGCAATCTGGTCTACCACTAGACAATTGTATATCACTGAAAGGGGCTAGGGTGTGTAATAGAGGTGGTGGTCGTGCCGCGAGCAGAGCATGCGTGTTTTAACTTTATCCCCGTTTTGACGAATGACTCAATGGTAAAGCTCCTTGAACAGGGGCTGCTGAGCTCTTTGCTTGATAGCATCCCCCAAAATTGGCGGTCACCTCATCCTCCTTCCCCCTCACCCCCTCCTCCTCATCCCTCCAACCTGACACATGCCCAGCCTGATATACCGGCCGCTATCAGTGGGCAGTTGCCTTCTCCTCCAGCCCCCCCCCATGTATCCCTCTTGCACCTCCTCAGCCCACGGCTAGGATGGGTCCTCCCCCGCTCGCCCGCCACCCCTCCCCACTCCACAGGGTTCCCTGTCACTCTAACCAAACTCAAGGTTAAGCATGGCACCGCCTTGCAGAGTGTAGCAACAAAGGGCCTCCAATCTGAGGCACGGGCTACGTACGTGAGCCTTGCCTTGGGTCCACCTTACTGCCCACGGTATCTCTCTGCCCGGACACGGGCGTTTGCTAGGCTGCTTCCTTCACTCTGGTCCCTTCCTTGGGAAAACAGCCAAAAGGACACTTTGTGGCGCCTTATGGCCGATGGCGTTCCAGGGGCCTCCTCCCGGGTACAGTTCCGCTGCCCGTGTTGCCCTGATGTGCCTTCTGACTGCGACCCCCGCCTCCACTGCTTTTGGACGTGTCCCGTTGCTTTAGCGGTCCGTGAGGCTCTCCAGGTTCCCTTGGCCACCCTTTCTGCCTGCCCCATCCAGAGAGCTAGCCTCTGGGTGTGCAACCCCCGCCCCTCCTCAGCCTTGGATACCGATGTGTGGGGAATTGTTCGCCTTGCGGCCCTGTCAGCTATGGATCATGGCCGCTGGCAATTGTGGAGGTTGGCCTCCTCTGTCCGTGGTGAGGCCACTTCCGGCCCTCGCCAGGCCACTCTGTATGAGTTATGGGGCCTTCCACCTCCTCAGGTGCCAGCTGTTCGCCCCCTCTCAGAGCGGGCTGGAGCACTTGCTGTGGCTGATTTCTGGGCTCGCATTGCTGATTTTGTCGCTACAGAAGAGCCCCCTCCTGAGTGGGAGGACACGGTGGGAGATGATCACCCCTTCATCAGCCATGGTGGGTCCCGTGTTAACATG
>JACBWV010000293.1:0-7500 GCA_013435795.1 Chlamydomonas sp. ICE-L | reverse complement strand
GTATGTTGTAACAGCTTGTTCCCGAGTCGGGTGAGTGGGGGGGGGGGGGGGGGGGGGGGGGGGGGGGGGGGGGGCATGCTTTGGTGACTGAGTATCTATAAACAAATCACCTTTGCAATGTAGAATGGTTCACCGTCCTCTGTGGTTCCATACCCAGTCAGTAAAATGGCGTGGTTCAAGTCGCCCTCCAATGAGCTGCACGTCGAGTCATCAAACAAGCCTCCCCTGAGTGGCAGGAAAGCAGAGGGAATCTGGGTCAGACACGAGACATAGAAGAGACATGAGAGGGAACATGGATGAGGCATGGGTGAGGCCTGTGGGCAATTTTAAAGTCCGTGTAAGGGGTCCCACACAGAACCAATTTACATCCACGGTGCTGCATGTCGAATCATCAAGCAGGCGTACCCTGAGTAGCAGTACAGGAGAGGGAACATGGGTGAGTCATGTGGGCAAGAGAATGCAGGACATTTCAAAGTCTGTGAAAGGATTCCCACTTCATGTGCCAAAAAGCAAAACAAAAAACTCCAATGAGCTGCATGTTATAGCAATTCAGGGGATGAACTGGACAGAATGTTTCCGCGAGAACTCATACTTCGTACTTCGTCTCTTGAAATCGAGAATTTTTGCCTGGAAATCCGAGAATTCATGACAATTCTGACGAAGTACGAAATGTTTGTCCACTTCATCCTCTGAATTGCTATAAGGCATCAAACAGGCCTCCCCTGAGTGGGCAAGGAAGGAAAGGCAGGAGAGGGAACATGGGTGAGACATGTGGGAAAGCGAATGCAGGAAATTGGAAATTCCGTGCCAGGGGTCCCACCCCCCTGGGTGATACTCCTTTCAGTACAATTAATAAAAATATACCTACTATGTGATGCATGTTTACATAATAATTAAATTCAGATAATGATTACACTTGATAAAAATTGCCCTCCAATGTGCTGCATGTCGAATCTTCAAACAGGCCTCCCCTGGGTGGGCAAGGCAGGAGAGGGAACATTGGTGAGACATGTAGGCAAGAGAAAGCAGGCAAGCTCAAAGTCAGTGTAAGGGGTCTCACCTACCAGGGTGGTAATCATAACAATACAAAAACGTTAACATCATCACTTCAAAATTAGCATCACTTCGCCTTCATCATCCCTTCATCAGCAGTCCATAACAGGGTACCATTGACCAAATTGGCCAGCGCTTTAGCGCGCGCGAAAACTAAAACTGCGCTTTGTAGTGCAAAAATCGCTTGCTGCGCTCACAGGGGGTTGCAAAAAACTGCGCGGAACGCGCAGTGGGGCTCAAAAAGGCAGCGCACCAGCGCGCGCTTGGAAGTACCCTGGCTTAGTCACGTCCTTGTAGGAGATAGCTTGCATTGGATGCTGCCTAGAAGCTGCTTTTCATTGCCAGAGGGAGTCGAAATAGAAAAGAATATCAAACAATAGCAAACAATAGCATAGAAACAAGAATTTACAAATATCACCCCACCTTTGGTTACTCAACGCATACCTGTAATCGGCGAAGTTCTCAGTGGCATGGATGTAGGCGGCCACTGGCATGTTACAAAGAGCCTAGAGGGGGGAGCAAGTGATGAGCTGGTGAGGGGGCAAGATGCTTGATATATAAAACCTCACACCACCACCACCACCACCACCACCAACAGCAGCAGCAGCAGCAGCACCACCACCAACAACAACAACAACAGCAGCAGCAGCACCACCACTACCACCACCAACGACAACACCAACACCAGCAGCAGCACATAACCACCAACAACAACAACACCACCAACAACAGTAGCAGCACCACCCCCACCACCAAAAACAACACCAACATCACAATCACCAAAAACACCACCACCTCACAATCATAATCTCAGTGGATTGGATGTAAACAGCCACTGGCATGTTACAGAGAGCCTAGAAAGCGGAGCAGGTCATGAGCTGGTCAGGGGGCTAGCTACTGAATATGGGAAATCCCATACCACCAGCACCACCAACAACAACAACGGCACCACCACCAACAACAACAACAACCAGCACCAGCACCAGCACCAGCACCAGCACCAGCACCAGCACCAGCACCTGCACCAGCACCAACACCAACACCTACACCAACAACAGCAGCAGCAGCAACAGCAAAATGATAACACACATACATATACACTCATCCACAATGAATATTCAAAGAGTTGATAACACACACACACATACACACACATACACACACATACACACACATACGCACACATACACACATACACACATACGCACATACAGACATACAGACATACACATACACACATACACTCACACACATACACACATACAGACACATACACACACGTACACACATACACTCACACATACACACACATACACACACACATACACAGACACACATACACATACATACACGAATATACACACATACACACACACAAATATACACACAGACACATGCACAATAACTATTAATAACACACACATACACACATACACACATACACACACATATGCACAATTCCTATTCAAAGTGTTTATAACACACACACACACACACACACACACACACATGCAAAATGAATATTCAAAGTGCTGATAACACACATATATGTATGCATGCCTGCATGCACACAAGTAACATGAGACAAGAACATACCAGCAGCAGGTCATCCTCATCATTAGGTGTGCACTGGTAGTCTAGCAGGGACGCTGCTGCCCTGCCAGGAGAACCAGGACAGAGCCCATCCCCCCCCTGGTACGAGTGCACATATCCATCAACAGAGCGGAGGCCGTAGTACCGAGTTAGCCAGTCAAAGGCATTCTCTATGTTCCTGCGTAGGAGTTTAAATGGCTTACATTATTATATACTCCAGTCAAATGCATTCTCTATGTCCCTGCAAAGGGGTTGAAACGGGTCATAGTCCCATACCCATCATGTGTATGTCTTTTAAACTGGTGACCATATTGCTCATGTTTTTATAAGTCGTATCCATCGGTAGATTCAAGGCCGTCGTACCAAGTTAGCCAATCGAACGCATTCTCTATGTTCATGTAGAGGGGTTGAAATGGTTTATAGACTCAGAGCCATCATGTCTGTATGTATGACTGGTGTACATATTTCTTTTGTGCTTTCGTACTCCAGTCAAATGCATGATAAGTGTTCATGCAGAGGGATTGGAATGGCTTATAAGCTCAGAGCCATCATGTGTGTATGTATGACTGGTATACATATTGATTTTATGCTTTCGTACTTCAGTCAAATGCATGATAAGTGTTCATGCAGAGGGATTGGAATGGCTTATAGGCTCAGAGCCATCATGTGTGTGTCTTTTGAACTGCTGACAATATTGCTTGTGTATTAATAAGTCATTTCCATCGGCAGATCGGAGCCCGTATTTTCGAGTTAGCCAGCCAAACGCGTTCTCTAAGTTCCTGCGGAGGGCTTGAAATGGTTTATAGACTAACATGCTTATGTACCCCAGTCAAATGCATTTTAGGTGTTCATGTGGGGGGGTTGGAATGGAATATAGCCTCGTGGCCATCATGTTTTTGCCACATGTATCTACCAACAGATCGGAGCCTGTAGTAGCGAGTGAGCTAGTCAAAGACATTCTCTATGTTAATTGGTGGTTTGCCCCTGCGCAAGCAAACAGGCTGCACCCTGAACCTCACGCCTCATAAGAATTCCTACCATTTATGGGCGGGTTGAATTACAACACATTATCGTAGCCATGTGTATTTTTTATTTATTTTTTGATATTTATTTTCTTCTCCGTGTTCCTGTGCGGTTTGAATTTGAAGATAGTCCCGTAGCCATATTTATTTCTTTTAATCTTTGTTTTATTCTGCATGTTCCTGTGTGGGTTGAAGCGGAAGACAGTCCCGTAGCCATATTTACTTATTTAAATATGTATTTTATTCTCTATATTCCTGAGTGGATTGAAGCAGAAGACAGTCTCACAGCCATATTTATTTAATTAATTAATTCCGATATTTATTTTATTCTCTACGCCCCTGTGCGGGTTGAATTGGAAGACTATCGCACAGCCATATTTGATTATTCATGATTTTTAATTTAAATGCTATATTTCGAGCTATATTTTATATTTTATATTTATATTTTATATGTTATATTTTATATTTTATATTTTATATTATTATTTATATTTTATATTTTATATTATTATTTATATTTTATATTTTATATTTTATATTTTATATTTATATTTTTAATTTAAATGCTATATTTCGAGCTATATTTTATATTTTATATTTACATCGAAGTCTTACTACATTTTATTTTTACATTCAACTGTTATATTTCCCTCATTTACACCTGTCCGCCCTTTCTCTAATGAACAGCGTACCCTCCCTCACACCCTTGGTCGTAAGCATCACAATCAATTATCTGCCGCACTTTTAATGGTATATACTAAGTTACAAATATATCCAATTGGAAATCTTCTACGAACAATGTCGCGTACTAAAAATGAATTTCCCTCTTCCTCTAATGGACAACGTACCCTCCCCCACACCCTTGGTTGGAAGCAGCATCACAATCAATTATCTGCTGCACGATTACTGGTATACTTAGTTTGAAATATATTTAATAGTAAATTTTCTATGTACAATGTCGCATACTAAAAACGAATATCTTATCTTATCTTACCTATCCCTCTTCCTCTGATGGACAACATACCCTCATTCACAGCCTCGGTTGGAAGCATCGTATTCAATGAGCTGCTCCTCTTTTAATGGTATACTAAAAAATATATTAAATATGAAGTCTTCTGTATGAAATGTCGCATACTTAGATAAAGATGATTTAATTACATCTTCCTCTCCGTCCAATGAAATGAGATTAAATTGTTTCCTTTTTCTTTCGTGTTATGTACCCTCCTTTACAGCCTTGGTTGGATGCATCACAATCAATAAGCTGCTGCACACTTAATGGTATCAAGTTCCCAGTTGCAAGGTAGTGGGCAGCTTCCAGGGCACCAACGGCGGTGAACGCCCAGGCTGCATTGCAATCCCCCTGCACGCAAAAATCATGTCAAGGCTATTTCAGGCTGATTCAGGATAATTCAGGATAATTCATGCTATTCCAGGCGATTTCCCCAGGCATCATTGCACTCCCCCTACAAGCAAGAATCATGTCAAGGCTATTTCAGTCCACAACCATTTCCATCACCACCAACAACAACACTGCCACTACCCACAATCTCCCACACCCACATAGTACCCACGTCCTGCCCCTTACCACAACCGTTTCCGCCACCACCACCAGCAACACTGCCCACAAACTCTCCCACCCAACAGACTACTCACATTCTGCCCTTGAAGTCAGCATTCTACCAACACCGCCCACAAACTCCCACACCCCACACACTATACACACCCAGCCCCATACAACAACTATTTCCATCACCACCAACACCACCAAACACCACCACACTACCCACAATCTCCCATGCTCCACACACTAATAACACCACCCAGCCACATACAACAACTATTTCCACATCACCACCAACACCACCACCCTACCCCATCTCCCATGCTCCACAACAACTATACCAACCCAGCCACATACAACAACTATTTCATCACCACCACCACAACCAACCCCACCAATAATACTACCACAATCTCCCATGCTCCACACACTACACACCCAGGCCACATACAAAACTATTTCCATCACCACCAAGCGACAAACCCACCACCCACAATTCTCCCATGCTCCACCCACTATACACAACACGCCCCATACAACAAACTATTTCCAATCACCACCACACCACCAACAACCCACCAAAAACTACCACCTCTCCCATGCTCCACACCGCTATACACACCCAGCCACATACAACAACTATTTCCATCACCACCAACACCACCAACACCACCAACACTACCCACAATCTCCCATGCTCCACACACTATACACACCCAGCCACATACAACAACTATTTCCATCACCACCAACACCACCAACACCACCAACACTACCCACAATCTTCCCATGCCTCCACACACTATACACACCCGCCCCATACAACAACTATTTCCCTCATCACCAACCCACCAACACCACCAACACTACCCCAACAATCTCCCATGCTCCAACACTATACACAACACCCAGCCACATACCAACACTATTTCCATCACACACCAACACCACGAACACTACCCACAATCTGCAATCTCCCATGCTCCACACACTATACACACCCAGCCCCATACAAGCAAACTATTTCCATCACCACCACACCAACACCACCACCACCCACAATCTCCCATGCTCCACACACTATACACACCCAGCCAGCATACACAACTATTTCCATCACAACAACACCACCAACACCACCCACAATCCTCCCATGCTCCACACACTATACACAACCCAGCCCCATACAACAACTAGTTTTCCAATCACCACCAACACCAACACCACCACCCACAATCTCCCATGCTCCACACACTATACACACCCAGCCACATACAACAACTATTTCCTCACACCAACCAACCCACCAACACCACCGAACAACCAACAGCACCACCCCCACAAATCTCCCATGCTTCCACACACTATACACACCGCCACATACAACAACTATTTCCAATCACCACCAACACCACCACACTACCCACAAATTCTCCCCATGTGCTCCCACACTAGAACACATCCCAGCCCAGCAACAACATTTCATCACCACCAACAACCACCAACACCACCACCAACACTACCCACAATCGCCCATGCTCCACACACACTATACAACACACCCAGAGCCACATACACCACAACTCTTGCCATCACCACCAACACCACCACAACCATCCAAAACACTACCCACATCTCCCATGCTCCCCACACTATACACCCCCAGTCCACATACAAACAACTATTTTTCCATAACCACTAACACCAACACCAACACAACACTACCCCAATCTCCCATGCTCCACACACTATCCCACCCAGCCACATACACCACTCTTTCCATCACCACCCACACCACCAACAAACCACCAACACTACCCACAATCTCCCATGCTCCACACACTATACACCACCCAGCCACATACAACAACTATTTCCATCACCCACCCAACACCACCAACACCACCAAAACTACCCACACCTCCCATGCTCCACACACTATACACACCAGCCACATACAACAACTATTTCCATCACCACCAACACCACCAACACAACCAACACTACCCACAATCTTCCCATGCTCCACACACTATACACACCCAGCCACAAACAACAACTATTTCCATCACCACCAACCACCACCAACACCACCAACACTACCCACAATCTCCCATGCTCCACACACTATACACACCCAGCCACATACAACAACTATTTCCATCACCACCAACACCACCAACACCACCAACACTACCCACAATCTCCCATGCTCCACACACTATACACACCCAGCCACATACAACAACTATTTCCATCACCACCAACACC
>JACBWV010000383.1:0-127500 GCA_013435795.1 Chlamydomonas sp. ICE-L | reverse complement strand
CACGTTACTTCTTGCAGTACTGGAAAGATAATCACCCTAGCCGAAGGGAACGTCGAAGCGCTGCCTCCAATAGCCCACTTCAACTTATAAACACTACTTTCCACTACATTATTGCGTGCAGAACTTTCAGACTTTCCTAAACCGGGATTTTCTGTGGCTGAAATAGCCTGCATTTTCTGAAACTGCATGTTTAGTGCCTAAACTTCATTCGCTGGGCTTAGCTGACTTCTCCGTGACTGAATTTATAGCTGCATTTTTAGAACTTCCTGCATTCAGCAACACACCACTCGACCACTCCACTAGGGAAACCCATCCTTGATCCAAGGAAGGACAATCCCCTATCGGCTCTCCCCTCCCAGTCAGTGGGGGACACTCTCCTCCTCCCTATCCCTATAAATCACCCCCCCTCCTCCTTTCGACATCAGTCCACCACCTCCATAGACATCAGACAACAGACAACAAGACGCACCCTCCAGCAGTACTATCACCAGCACTCCCATACCGGGTGACCCAGCCACTCGTCCTCCCTACCCCAATTACAATGGACATCGGGGCCATCTTCTCTAAGCAACTGCCAACAGCAGGATCGCAACATAACGGCGGCAACGTGGCACAAACCAAGGCATGGCTACTTATGATGAAGAGTTACATCGTCAACATCAGGAGGACCCTTGCGGTGGAAGGACTGTGGGAACAGATGATGGTCCAAGTCTACGAGAATTCGCAACCCTTTTGCTTGTTCACAAACAAACGGAACACATGGATCCAGGAGAGCGAGGCTCTTCAAACTCAGCGCTCCCTGAATGGAGTCCCCCAAGTTAACGAGCATGGTCAACCAGTCATGAACCCAGCCACCTGGCAGGCAAAGCTCATGCACTTCTATGAGTTAGTCAAGACTGGACTGGCGCTCGCACTCAAGATCACACCTCTCGACGCAAAGGAGGAATATGAACAGTTTGACTGTTACGACAGTGCAGGCACCTTATTCCCCATGCCTCGCATCTTGATGGCCGAATTCATGAAGAAACATGAGGAGTGGGACATCAGGGCTGGACAACCCCACTACCGGGAAGCCCTATTCAAGGCTGCCGACCTGCTCGATCAAATGGCCCCAATCTTACAAGAGAACTATGGAAGGATGAAGGATGTCACCCCGCTCGGATGCTGGTCGATCGCCAAGCTATACAAGCTTGACCAGGAACTCCATACCATGGACAGACTCTCAGTAATTGCCCAGACAGAGGCATCCAAGCGGGACGATATGACAGCACAGTCCCAGTTGATATGTGTCTCCAAGCCACCGACACGGAGGCCAACTGAGCCGCCACATCAAACACCAGTGCTGCCAGTCAACCCAGCCCCTAGTGATGGTCGGCACAGCCCCCAGCCACCAAGCTACGCTCAGCCCCCACAAGTTCCCAAGCCCACCGACAACCCTTTTGTCAGCCCTAACTACAGGGGCAAGAACCCCAACCCCTACCATGTCAACAACTTCAATGGATACCAGGACCGTAACCAGGGCAACAACCAAGTCAGTTATCAAGGGCACCAAGGAGACAGCCAGAACTTTGGCCACAGCAACCAAGGGAACTATCAAGGCTACCAAAACAACCAAGGCAACCACAGCAACAACCAAGGCAACAATCAACGCAACCAAAATGCCAACCGCAGTCACAACCAAGGCAACTACAACAACATGCAGCAACCCCATAGCACGGACATTGTTATGGCACTGAAACTACAAGCTGAGCAACATAACCAGCAGCTGCACGAGACCGTCTGTGCACTTCGCCAAGAATTTCGACACCTCACAACAAGCGGCCAACAAGCACCACACCTGCGTGATCAACACCAACATCGCGCCCAACCACGGCAACTAGATGCTCCACCAACAGCCAGCAACCCAACCCCAGAAGAAAGCTGGTATACCCCAGAAGACAACTGGTATACCCAGGGATAGTATATCACCTTTAGCGCCCTCAGCGCCCTCAGCGCACTCAGCGCACTCAGCGCCCTTACCACCCACAGCAGCATCAGCGCCCTCAGCGGCCTCAGCACCCTCAGCGGCACCAGCGAAATCAGAGCCCTGTGCAGCATCAACGCCCTCTGCTACATCAGCGCCCTCAACACCCTCAGTGGCATCAGCGCCTCGAGCGGCCTTAACACCCTTAGCGCTGTCAACGCCCTCAGCGGCATCAGCGCCCACAGCGCCATCAGCGCCCTATGCAACATCAGTGCCCTATGCTACATCAAGCGCCCTCTGCTACATCAAGCGCCATGTGCTACATCAGCGCCCTCATCGCATCAGTGCCCTCAGCGGCCTCAGCACCCTCAGTGGCATCAGCGCCTTCAGCGGCCTTAGCACCCTCAGCGCCCTATGCAGCATCAGCGCCCTATGCAGCATCAGTGCCCTCTGCTACATCAAGCGCCCTCTGCTACATCAAGCGCCCTGTGCTACATCAGCGCCCTCAGCAGCCTCAGCGGCCACAGCGCTCTAAACGGCATCAGCGCCCTCAGCGGCATCAGTTTACTCAGCGCCAGCAGCGCCCTATATATGTAGCATCGTCTAATCCTGCATCATGTGCCTTTTGCACTCTGCTGGTTCTTCGATTTATTTCTGGCCATTCGCTTTCACCACCTTTCTTTTTCCCACTCCGTGAAAGGGGGGGTAATACAGGTGGTGATATGCTATGTCTTAGAAGGATAGTTCCTAGGTACCTACCCACCCAGCAAGCTAAATGCAGGGGGGGGGGGGGGGGGGGGGGGGGGGGGGGATACACACAGTAGTTGCAACACTTTAATGTATAGTACAAACACCCCAGTGAGGCACGATACCCACCTCACAACTACCCAGCAGGCCAAAGGCATGGGGGGTAACATTGCATTTTATACGTGTTCTCCTCATCAAAATGCACCGGTGCCATCTCAAGATGGGCATGCATGATGCAATCGTTTGACTTTGACATCATGCACAGGCATGGTGCACAACATGGCAACGCAGATGCACTGTCCCGCTTCCCTAGAGACACAAATGCTTTTCCACAATGCCGACGGTACTAAGCCGGCGGTATCAGATAAAGCTACCTCACCCACCACATCAGCATCTTTGCATCTCGCATTAGAACCTCTAAGCTCACCTCCCCCATAAGGGGAAAACCATCCCTGGAATGGGGGGGACGACCCGACCCTGGTTTAGATCCACTAAGAGCCCTTGCGATCCAGCCGCCTGTCGTCATCGACCCAGCTGCCCCTTCTCCTCCCTCCTCTGGTCGTACATCCGCCTGTGCCTCAGCCGCCAGGCACTGACAACACACCACCTGGACCAAGTAGTGCGCCGCCCTCATTACGCCTGACACCTGACGCAATAACGCCTAGGACAAGGCAGTGTCAATTGAGGCGCGCATTAGACAGCTCTAAACAACCTCTGAGCAACATCACCTTGGGAAAGCCAGCCACACGCATCCCTGTTCTTCAGGAGTAACAAGCTAAGGACTCGGAGTACCCTCCTCTGTCCCCAGCAAGAACACCAGCTCCCATGCTCCAAGAGCACAAACCAATGTCCCCCGTTGACCATTTTGTCACACCGCTTGAAACATTTAACGGTGCCCCTGACACTCACGGTGGTGCTGACAACGACATCATGATCAACAACGCACTCTTTGCGTCTAATCAGGAAGTCGACAGTCCTCGTCAAGACCCCAATGGGAGTGCTTCTACCAACAAAGGAACCCCTACTAATCCTGCTGGTGATGGACCCCCTGCTGCTGTGCACCTCTTATGCTGCACCGACAGCAACCCCTGTGCTATAACGTCTGCTACCCCCTATGAATCGGGTGATTGCTACGTGTACACTCCTTATGTTGCACCGTCCGCATCACCTATGCTGCAACGTCTACACTCCTTATGTTGCACCGTCCGCATCACCTATGCTGCAACGTCTGCATCACTTATGTTGCACCGTCTGCATCACCTTTGCTGCAACGTTTGCATCACCCATGTTGCAACCTATGCACCCCCTATGCTGCAACGTCTGCATCACCTCTGTTGAACCGTCTACATCTCCTATGCTGCAACGTCTGCAACACCCATGCTGCACCCTCAGCATACCACCCCTTGCTGCGCCAATCCCAAAACATGAATCAATGGGCACTCTCTTAGACTCAGCCAAACAGCGACTCAGTCATTCAGCGCCCCAGCTATTCCATGCTGTAGTGATTCGTAGGCAGCCACAGTGCCAAGCAGCCACAAATCCAAGAAGCCACCGTGCCAAGCAGCCACAATGCCAAGCAGCCACAGTGCCAAGCAGCCACAATTCCAAGAAGCCACCGTGCCAAGCAGCCACAATGCCAAGCAGCCATAGAGCCAAGCAGCCACAGAGCCAAGCATCCACAGTGACTCGGCGCCCTCAGCGCCTTCTGCGCCCTTAGCGCCTTTTGCGCCCTCAGCACCCTAAGCTACTCATCAGCTACAAAGTAACACAGCTGTAAAAGCTACAAAGCTACGAGGCTACTCAGCTACAAAGCTACACAGCTATCAAAGCTACAATGCGTCATAGCTACAAAGTTACTCAGCTCCACAGCAGCTCCTCAGCTCCTCAGCAGCTACTCATCGACTCAGCAGCTACACAGCTACTCAGCAACCCAACAGCTACCCAGATGACCCCTCTGTCCTCCAATTGTTCTATCCCTGAGTTCATAGCCCCCTGCGCTGAACCTTGCAACAACATCAAAAGGGCCTTCAAGCTCTACTCAGACCTTTCGACCATTCTGACTAGATTTGCCCTCCCCCTCATCTACCGTCTGGTTTGGTTATGCTGGCTGTGTAGCAGATAGACAGCTTGTGTAACCCAGACATGCCTTGTGCCTGTGGTGGACCAGTTACGACGGGCCAACAGGTTGTCATGTATGTTCATTCATCAGTGTGTGGGGGGGGGAAATGCATCTCCATTCCTGGGACACTACACGTCTCAGTGATCACCACAGTTTTTGGATTCTTTTTGTTTTCTTGCTCAATGTTCCGTGTTGCGTTACATATACGCAACACGATCCCAAACTTACTTCAAAACAAGTTTGTAGCCACCACTAGGTTGCTAACTGGAAGCCTCTAGGAGGGGCAGTCAGCACTTGCAATATGACCAGATGAGGATTTTCGCCCAGTTACATCAACTTCTTTCAACTTGGACACCACGACTTTTTCTACTGGCCACTGTATTACATGCCTCCAGATTTATTCGGCCGGTCCCATACTTGATCTTTGTTGACTCTCAAGGTTTTACCTCTTTAAGTAATAGACGTGGCTTTAGTTCCTTTCCGTTCCGACATAACCACCACTTACCTTTTATTCTTCACTCCGTGCAGAGGGGGGGGAAACTAGGTGGTACGTCCTGCTTTACCATACTCCAACACCAGAATGAATACACCTTCTGTACATACCTTTTTGTGTAACCAGCAACATCAACCTCATCTGCTCGATACCAGCAGCACGGGGGGGGAAGGAGAGATTTCCAGATTTTTTTTTTCTCTAACAGAATTACGATCAACTCTTCCCGTTACCACTTCTCTTTTTTCACTACACTCACACCCATTCCGTAGTGAAGGGGGGGAATTGCAGTGGTAACATACCTATCCTTAGGAGCACGCATACAGCCTTGACAGCTGTCACACGCGATTGCGTGTTTACCAACGTAACACTAAAAGCAGGGGAAATACCCTGTACACGCACACACACACCAAGAGCGGACTCCGACCAGACCTGAGCCCAGGTAGCCCAGATCTGGCTGAGTCGACCCGCCGTAGCCGTGGCCAGCTACCTAGGATTACTCGGTTACACATACCAATTAATTAATTAATTAATTAATTAGCTGACGCTTGTAATAACACGAGACTGTTATCGGGCACTTGTCTTAACACGAGACATAACAATGCAGTGCTGTAGCATAACTCCTCTCGCCAGCGCATGCCCAGGTAGCCCAGATCTGGCAGAGTCGACCCGCCGTAGCCGTGGCCAGCTACCCACAGCTACCTAGGATTACTCGGTTACACATACCAATTAATTAATTAAGTAATTAATTAGCTGACGCTTGTGATAACACGAGACTGTTATCGGGCACTTGTCTTAACACGAGACATAACAATGCAGTGCCGTAGCATATCTCCTTTCACCTGCAAATGCAAAGCCATAGCTGTAAGCGTAACCTAGGAAATTAGGGGTTGATAACCCGAGAACCGACTACAATCGGTCTCTCTTCAACACTCAACGCTTCTACAGGTACGCTTCAAGCCAACTTGGTGTAGGCCATCGCTTAGCCCTGCTTGCGGAGTTACCCCTTTGCCGAGCTTACCCCGACTGACATAAACCCGTCACGTTGACCATATGAAAGCTCTCACCCGTCATATTTAGTTATCTTAAGCTATTGCAGCGCTTGACAACCTTCAACGGTTATAGCGCATTGCACTTCGCATCTCACTGGCCATTTCCGGCAAGTTCTGTAGACACTTGCCCGTTCACATGGCGACCGCAATTTATAGCTTTATTCCGTTCTTTGAACCCTTTGTAACTCTCTTCAACACTCAACGCTTCTACAGAAACAACCTCGGGTAATCAACCCTCTGCGTCTTCCAAGTCCCTACCGCTACCGGCCCACGGAAAACTCCGTTGCAAGCTCCAATCCCCGGTATCCCGACTTAGGAATACAGAGACCCCACACCTTTGAGTGGTAACATACCTATCCTTAGGAGCACGCATACAGCCGTGACAAGCCCACACAACCCACAACCCCCAGACCGTCAGCTCTACAGCCCCACAGTTCCACTGTCCCACCGTCCCCACCGTCCCCACACCCCATTCACCTCTCAAGTACACCCGCACACACATCCACCCCTCGCATCCACACCCACACCTCACACACCCCTCACACCCCTCACACCCCACACACTCCACACACTCTACACACACATCACACCCCTTACACCCCACACACCCCATGCACCCCACACCCCACACACCCAACATACCCAACACCCCACACCGCACACCCAGGGCATCTGCAAACAGCTGGCTAATTGAGCAAACACCTACCTGCCACGGGCCTTCACAGGTAACAAACTTTTTGCCTGTTGGACTCATGATGTTGGACTTTGCATCAAGCGTGCGTGCACACAGGCTGCATGCTAGCTTCTTGTGTGAGTACGATGCGGGACGACCCCACAGCGTTGCAACCATGGAATTATTCAATACTCCCAGTCATGGTCCAGGTTTGTTTTTTTGTCCCATGCCCCAGGTCGCTGTCACAATTGTTCTTTCCCCTACCTTAACATATTTTGGATAGTGACCCATATTGCTTTTCGAACCTTATCTTCTTCGTATCTTTTAACATTTGGGGTGTTGGATCTTTAGCGCCGAGGGCGCAACCTAAACGAAGATTATATGAAGATGGGTTTTAGATGAATAGGAGGGGGCATCTAAAGAAAATAAGCGACTCTTCGAAGACCAGAACCAACTGTGCGTGCCTGAAGGCTGTGAGATATGACCTCTGTCCATTGTGGGATCAGTTTATGGTGCGTGTTTCGTTTCCTAACACCTACTTTGCTCATCAATATATTACCGCACACTTCAATTATGGTTTCAATTAACATGAATACTACATTTGTTAATTCAGATCGTCAAACACCGTGCAGTTCAAAGTGATGGCTGTGATACAATTTACCAAAACAAACTATAATTAGCCTGACCACTAATTCCACTTTTCGAAAAATCTTCTTTCCAATTTCCCGAAAATTCACATTTCCAAACCGTTACCGTCCAGACATATTCATACATGAATTACAAGGCTGTGCATGTCCACAAGATATCCTGGGGTTCCCCTGTGTCTCTTGACAGTTGTGAGTTTGCTCCCTGTCCAGATTAGAGAGGGGCGAAAGTTTTGGCCTTGAGGGGCATAGTGGATTTTCACATAACCCATGGGTGATTTAGGAGGGTGTTATGGGCATATGTGGGTTTGTGTGGGACCAATAGGATGGTGCACAAGGAGACATCAAGGGTGCGAGCATGTATGGTATTGCACAGTGCCCATCTAACAGCCTTGTGGGTAGGCCTCTTGAGGGTTCTGGCTGGTGAGGTGTGTGTTTCCCCCATACCAAGGTTGGGAGTAGCAGTGGAGTCCTAGACCAAACAGCTGGCCAAGGAAGGTAGGGTTGTTTCCCAAGGGGAGGTGGGGTCTCATTAGGAGGGGTGATATGTCCAGGTCAGTTGTCATCCCAGGGGAAATAGCTTGATGTACGGCAGGGGAGAGATTGGAGATGGTAGTGTCTGTGTGCTGTCATAGGAGAGCGGTGACGTCTCCAGCAAATGCTACTGTGCTGTGGAGGGTCCAAAGGTGGGGAGAGTGTGCCCTGGTGGTATGGTATCTGAGGTGGAGGTGAAATTTGGGGAGGGGTATATGACTGACACACTAACACGTAGGTGGGTAGACGTAAACGTGTCCCCATTGTTGAGCTGATAAGATGGGGGAGGTAGTGATACGTGGCATTCAGGGTACCAGCCTCAGCGCCTGGATGTGGTATTTTACGGGGGGGGGGTGGGGGGGTATCCCAGTCTGGGTGGTGGTCTGTGGTGTTAATGATGTGGTGTTGCCTGAGTTGGCTGCACCATTTGGCTTCCCAATAAAGATGTTGGGCAAGTCTGCTCAGTCTATTCTGCAATGCCTTTACCGGCTATATTGTACAAAAGGGACGAAGACAGCGAGCAGCCGTAAAGGCTGAAGCCATGCAGCCATGTTCAAGTCCAAGTGAAAAACAGGTGGGGAGAAGAACAACACGTACCATACAAGCAAGGATGTCCTTAGCTTGGAGTCGTGAAGGTAAACCTAATCTACATCCCTGCTTAAAACCATATCTACCAAACAAAGTCATCTGCAATATGCCTAGATTTAGAACCTCTTCACATCACTCGAAAGTGGAAAAATATAAGTGGAAGTGTCGTATGGTCCCGTGTAAAGATTGAGTGTGTCACGTATATAATTTATATCAAGTTCAAGATGAAAAGCATGCCATTTTTGACTGTAGCAATGGAGTCCTTTTGGATGCGATGTGTTATAATCAGAATCTGCTCTCCGCATCAGAGAACAAAGTGATTACCGCCCTCAATGTAGGAGAGACTCGACGGTCACACCGGTCACACCGGAGGAGGTGCCACTTAGCCCTAAAGGGTTCGCGTCGACTTCAGCATCCGTCGCAAGCCACCTGACGATGATTGCGAATGAGCGTTTCCCCGACCCACATGGCCACCTGCCATTGCCTTGGCAATCTGCGATTGTGGCACTTGCGACCATGCAAATTGCGCTTTTGCTAACTTTCGAACTGCGCAATTGGTAAGCTGTGAAATTCCGACCGGCAGATGTGCCCAACAAACTTCCTACGAATACCAACCTAATTGTTCATAGGGGCACATTGCACATCCCGAGACGCGCATACTTGCACTCCCTGGACACTAGAAATGTGTGCGCACGAACTCCTTCCTTTACTTACATCTTCTGTTTAACGGCGTGTAGAATGCCAAACTGCTCGGCTGACGAATGCTCTGAACAGAAAACGCCTGCTACCTTCCGCTTGTATAACACCCAATGCTGCAGAATCCACTGCCTTCCGCAATCAGATAATCCGTGCCCTTACCACCACACACAACCAAAACCAAAGCGGACGAAGAATCCTACCAGAACTCGGCCATACCGCAACTCAACAACTCGTAACTCAACCCAACACAGCTCAGCAACTCGTGACTCAACAACAAGCAACTCAACAACTCGCAACTCATGACTCACCAACTCGCAACTCGTGACTCAACAACTCAACAGCAACTCAACAACTCGCAACTCGTGACTCAACAGCAACTCAACTCGAAGCAAGCACTCAACTGCAACAAGCAACTCAACTCGAAGCTCGCGACTCAACAACTCAACAACTTGCAACTCAACAACTCAGCAACTCAACTCAAAGAGTTGTAACTCAATTCAACTCAACTCTCAAGTGTCTGAACTCAAATCAACTCAACAACTTGCAACTCGCAAATCAAGAACACGCAACTATACAAACATAACACAACAAATTCCAGCTGAGCGGGGCGGTCACTCTAGTTCCTTGAAATTAATTAATGTGCAAACCAAATGTGGAGGGCCCTGAGAGGTTGACTCTTCTTATCAGTCTTATCAGTGGATGAATGGATAGATTAGATCAGACATATTTTGACAATACAGTTGTAAATGCGGATGTTACAGCCGAAGATGGCGAGCAGCCTTGAATGATGGATCCATATTCAAGTAACTAATGCCCAGATGGCAAGTTGACATTCATCAGCTGGGCCTCCTCGAAGTTGGCTGTCCGATATTCGTGAGCAATGTCTTGGGATAATGGAAGCCCCCTCCCAACATCCGCATCAGTGTCTGCTCAGGAAGCTGCAGGAAGGGCAACTGGGTCATGGAACACAGAAACGTCAGTCCCATTAGCTCCCCTCGCTTCAAGGGACCCTCCCAGGCGACAGTGGTATACTTTGGGAAACTGACTGCTTGCGGATCTTTCTCATGCACGTTGCCAGCTCTGAAGCATTCAATCTCTGTTGAGACCTTCAGGGAAAAGTTGTTGCCCAGGGATACTTTAACTGGAATGTCAGATGAGATGGCAACCATATCATTCTCCAGGGGGACGCCTTTTCTTTTGCGCTGACCCACCCACCTCCCAATGTAATTGTATGGAGTGGATCCCTCCCCAAGGAGACAGACTAGCTTAAATCGGCATCAGTACGTGGAGAAGAAGTACTTTGCCGCCCTCCATCATGGCTGCTACGGAAACGCTGTACCACACTTGAAGAGAGCATAGACCTGGCACCAGACTCACTGCTTTGAATTTCAGAATCCACGGATGTGAGGCTCATGATCCTCCAAGGATGCAGTACTTCTCCAACCAACAGTTTCATCATGTCAGGCCACAGTCCAGCCAGGTTGGGGTCAATTTGGGGGATGGCTGGATCCATACTGGAGTGCCACGTCATGGGATGGTCCTGCTCCACCACCTTGATTGCAGCCTCCAAGTCTGTCAGTCTGGGAGAGGGAGTAGGAGGAGGAAAGCTTGGGAAACTCTCTGTAGATGCAGTTGCAATGGATTTGGCAACTTGGGAGGATACACTAACGCCTGATCTCTGGAAAAGGGCAACATTGTGTTCAACTGCAACTCTTGTCTTATCCCAAGACTTGACTTGCCACTCAGCCGCCAGACGCTGCCATCTAGCAGAGGCCACCACAGCCCTGACCAACATGTTGAACAACTGGTTGCGGGTACGAAGAAAGTTATCCTGATTCGCAGATGGCATGGTGACATTCATCAGATGGGTTCCATGGAAGTTGGATGTCCAGTGTGAAGTCTTGGGATCAGGGAAGCCCTCTCCCAACATCTGCATCAGTGTCTGCTCAGGAAGCTGCAGGAAGGGCACATGAGTCACAGTACGTGGAACCGTCAGTCCCACCAGCTCTTCTCGCTTCAAGGGACCCCCCCAGGCAACAGTGGTTCGCCCCGGGAAACTGACTGCTTGCTGATCTTTCTCATGCGTGTTGCCATCTCCAAAGCCTTCAATCTCTGATGAATGCTTCAGGGAAAAGTTGCTGTCCTGGGACACATCAACTGGACTGCCAGATGAGGCGTCCACCTTATCATTCTCCAGAGGGACAACTTTGTTCCCCATCCTCCCGTAACCTTAATCAGGTTTTCTCAACACCACTGTATTCAGTGGGGCTGGATGTTCAAGTCCTGTCTCCTCATCTGCTTCAGTACCTTCAGCGATGGGTCGACCATTGTTCTGGATTGTAAAAGTGGGCCCTTGCACAAGGTCCCTAAGGGGAACATGCAGGGTATGGCCCATACTCTTGTGCAGCTCAGTGGCGGCTTCCAGTGCATGTATAATCACCTAGCAGCACAAGGGGCAAGGGGAACAAGTGAGTACCCATAATATCACTCCCTAGGCTGCTGATAGTACTGCAGCAATGATAGGCGGGCACAAGGGACAAATCGCCTGCAAGATAGACTCATGTTTCATGTGTGAGTTTTTACAGTCAAGCAGCTTAAGGCATGGCCAAATAGGCTAAATGGACTTGCCGACCTCAATATTGGGAAGGGCTGTATACAGAACAAACACTGGTGAACTGAGCCCCAACAAATCATAAGCACTGGCGGCCAGGAGTTCGTGCTATGAAAATGATTTAATCCAATTTGAAAGACACAAACCATTACTATTATACATACCTTGATGAATATGTCAGCCATTATAATCATACCAACTGTTCAACATTTAGCATTTTCTAAAATGGTTCAAATACATCATATGGCATCAGCATCTACCGTACTGACAGCAAAATTTAACGCTTTAATTTCACGGTAGCAACCGTGAAATTGAGGCGTATACTATGTTCCGCGACGGAAAAAAAGTGAAATCGAATTTCAGGGCGATATTAGGGTTTGGGCCCCTGGGCTCCACATAGGGCTTACTACCGCCTGCCGGCCGTTTGCCGGCTCAACGACAAGCAGAACTCTCAACAATCTCGCTTTCCCTAGATTGCAAGGCGCAGCCCCTCGATAGATCCCCTGAGGGACGTCTGCGCCCTCTGGTAGCTCCACATCACAATAAGCAAAGTACCCTCTGGGGCTTCTTAAAACGGCCAGAACCGTCTGGGCAGATCACCGTTCTCAACAACCAGCTTAACCGAGTTACAGCCGAAGCTCGAGAGGCTGTCGCTCGCAACCCATCGACCAACTCGGCGAAGACGAGCAGCAAGTTTTTTACCAAGAGGGCAGTCAATTTCCTGCAAACGCTGGGGTACCTGGTGGACGGGTCCGAGTTAGAAACCAGACCTCACTCGAAAGCGTATGTGAAGTGGGAGCCCTTCCTCAAGCTGCTGGCCATTCAAAGGCACACATCTCTGAACTCGAATTAGTTGATCAAGCCTTCCGATCTGTGTGCTCTTGTTTATGAGAGGCCTTAGTTGCAGGTCCTAGAACTCAAATTAACTGAGCAGCTAGCTGAGCAATACATGAACACTGTGGGCTCTTGTTTATGAGATGCCTTAGTTGCAGGTCCTAGAAATCAAATTAACTGAGCAGGAAATTAAGTGATTAAATGAGTTGATGCAAAGTACTACCCTACTTGCAGACCCTATAACCATGTAAGAACAGGCCATTAATCAGTGTAACATGTTCAAGTTGAAACATTTAAATGGATTTTATTAAAATTTGAAACGTGAAATGTGTAACGTGAAATTATATCCCTCTGGAAAAAAACGTGAAATTAAAACGTGAAATTATAATAAACCCTCTCAAAATGAACGTGAAATCTTTCAAAGCGTTAAATTTTGCTGTCAGAACGGTATACAACTGTCTCTAATTATCAACGATATTTCCAAAAAAGTGTATCTACATATATCATGCATTGCCAACATGTTTTCACTATATGTTCAAGATACAATGTCCGTGCAAGGCTATCATGGGAAATTAATCATCCAGTACATTAAATGTTACTTTGATGGCAAGAAAGGAGCAAGGAGGCGAGCAGATGTGCCAAGACTGTAAGCGGCTATCTGGGTATTTAACAGTGTCTACAAGGGGGCGGTTCAATGGCTTGACCTCTTGTACATCTTGTGATCTATATCTCACATGTGGCAAGTAGCATGTGTGTTATGTTCATACTCTTGATCACAGTGCACCGAGTAAACTGTTGATAAGGTCAGGCTGAAGAGTACATGAAAACAATAAGAGAATTGACACCGATATTCTTGGCCTAGGAACATGGTAGGTGAGCGCAAAAAAAACATGTATTTAAGTCTAGGGTTAAGTTATTGGGTATGTTTCAACATAAGGACACTAACCTGCTCATCCAGAGAATCAACAAGACTCTCCTTCTTCATGAAGCCATCCTTATTTTGTTTCATCCCCAAGGCTGTTGCAATGAGAAAAGCCTGCAATAACAAAGGATGAGTAAGTCACACATTGCTATAGGTTATGAGCATATATGTGTGTGAGTGTGTGAGTGTGTGAGAGTGTGTGAGTGTGTGTGTGTGTGTGTGTGTGTGTGTGTGTGTGTGTGTGTGTGTGTGTGTGTGTGTGTGCATGCACGCACTCTAAAAACCACATGTCACCTAGGAAGTCTACGTGGTGATAATGATGGCACGGTGGATCAGGATGAGGATGCACGTTAGGCACGTACTTTGTATTGTATAACAACCCATCCAAAGTTGAACATACCTGCATCATACGCTCGTCAATGTACACGGCACCCACACGCACTCCCTTGACGTGCTGCATAGCACCACGGTGCTGATTCACTCCAGGGAGAGTGCAGCGAGACATAAACTTGTGCAGCTCCTCTAATGTCTTGGGGCGAGCATCCTCCTTGGTTGTGAGCCCATGCCAAGCATCAGCATCATCAGCATCAGGGTGATGAGACACTCTTCTGCGAGAAGCTCCCTGGATATGGACAATTCAATCACAAGCTTTGAATAAGCAGCAATTATTGGCCTTGCTCAAGAGATCAAGAAGTCCACGATGAACATAATGTTTAATGCAACATCTTCTGTGGAGGGACTCTTTAGCAACACCAACTCAAGATTGCAGTACTCAGGTTGCAAATTAGTGAAATGTTTATTGACTCAACATGGACAACAAGGCAGCTGAATAGTGTCACAGCCATGCAAAACAAGATGCTCAGTATCTGTCCCATTAAAATGTATCATTGCTCTCATGAGAGCTAGAGTATACACACCCAAGCAAGCCAGTGTTTAATTTATAAGTCGGTCAGCTGCCCTTACCGTGAAAGTCACTGCTGGTTTCCAGAACAGGCGCTGAAGCTGGATCCACATGCTTGGAAACACAGTCAGCTTAAGGTCGCTAAGCACTGAGCCAGAGCTTCCAATTGTGTCCCTGTGCAAGCTGTGTACACAATGTGCAACACATTGTCAAATACATTTCCTTTCAGCATCTAGATGGTGAAAATAGCATCTAGAATTATAGATGATGACAAACAGTAATAGCATGAACTCCAAGAGCAAATCCAATTACCGGCACTTTAATTTTGGAAGACAAGAATTGAGAAGGAGATTTTATTTACGAAGATCTTGCCGCTTGCAGGACGAGAGAAATGTTTCATTTGTTAGGGATACTGTGCCCTTGATTATTCCACCGTAGATCCTTGGCTTGGTAGCTAAATTGTAAAGATATCAGCCTGGGAAAGAAAAATGCTTAAGGCCCATCCAACAGTTTAAACCTGTTGGGATTCATCAACTCTGCCTAATCTACATAACTGGCTGCCCCCGCCCATTCACCCTCTTATTTGCACTCACCCTTTTGATAGGTCATTCTTGAGGCGGCAGAAAACATTCAGGAGGTAGGCCAGCAGAAAGATAAGAAGTACATCTGCACGCAAGTCAGTGTGCATTCTGATTAGTTATCAGTTCATGGGTTGGACTCGGTAGCAGGCAAATACCAGATACTATTGAAAGATTATTGTGTTCTGCACTTGACTTGACCATGTACTTGTTTGCATCCCTTGCAGTCTCTAGCATGGTGCTCATGCATGAAATGCTATGATTGGCGGGATTTCAAATGATACTGGTAGGAAAAATTAGTCCAATGCTAGCCAGCTGGAAGACATGCCCACCACCCATAGTGGTCCCCCACACTACCAAGCTACATGGCTAGAAAAGGCACAGGTAACCAGCTTACTCTGCACAAAGAAGAAGCTGAAGATAGACATGATGCTGACAACAAAGTGCTCAATAGGGAGCACTATCAAGCCATGAGGGGTGCCATCAGCAGCAGCAGCAGGTCCAACAAGTGTCTTAAAGCTGTGACTATCAGCAAGGAAGGCCTGTGTCATGGAGGGGTGGTTAATACAGTTTGGTAAGAGTGATGTACTGTCACATATTTTATCAGAGGTGTGTGGGTCGTGTCACATCATTATCCACATATGCATGTGTTTAAGCAAGAACTGCCGTGGCCACTTCTCCAGTCAGTATTGTGCAAACAGTGCCCAACAGCCACATGTCTGATCACTCCTTACATCTCTTTGCATAGGACCCAGTTCAGTATACCATGCTCTGAAATAGCTATAAATACATGTATGCAATCACACCACTCAGTCAAATTATCTCATGCCAACCTAGCAATGCTGGGATAAAGCTGCGGACACCTCCATCTTCTTTCAAGGGACGTGGTTTGGTGTACAATGTCACCTACATTGGCAGTGTCCTGCATCCAACTGAAATCAACCAGGCTCAAAGCAGTATCTTGAAGGGCGTCCTGCGAGTTTGCAAACGGAAAAGTACAGTGCTCAGTGCTTATAAGTGGCATATACCCCCCCCACACACATCAACCCCCCTGTACACAGGATGGAAATTGCATTCATCTCTAGAGTGTCTACGGTATCAAACTGCCAGCAAGAATTTCAGCTATCCACCCAAACAGAATAATGCCAACATTTCCCCGCAAGACACAAGGCACATGGTGTGTGGTGATCGTATATTTCAGGTTGACCAAGATCTTTGCCCCCTGAGTGGCACATGGTCAACCCCACGCAACAAGAACACCAAAACACACACACTGAGGCAACACCAGCCATAAAGACTCCTCTATCCAATCACCTTGTATGTCGCTACTTCCACACGTCGCCATCCTAGCATAATGTAAACTGCCACGGCGAACATCAGCAGCACAACCAAGATCAGGAGGAATATATGGAAGAGCAAGGGCAAAGCACGAACCATGGTATCTCCAATAAGGCCAAGGCGTTGCTGAAAGGAGAAGCTAGAGACAAGCCTGCACAGTTCCATAGCAATAAAATGTTTGCTTTAAGTCATGTGGTATGTGTAAGGTACATATGCAAGCTACAAAAATAAGTTACTGTAGATGGATCGGGATGGGGGCGCTTTGGGTGCCTTTCTAGGGGGGCTAGTGTGACTTGACGCATGTAACATATCAGGTGTATTTGTAGTAGGCATTCTGATTGCATCACCCAGATAGATTAGCTTATTTGAAATGTCCAATGCTTCCAGCATCTTGGAACTCTTACTTTCCCATGTATATTTGATTGCAGCTTTTAATCAGGCCTCGTCTTTGACTCTATACCCCTTTCTTGGGTCTCACCTTAAGATAAGCATGATTATCACAACCGCCTGGATAATGCCGTAAGTAGTGTAGTACCATGCCAGAGTGTGTGCCATAGACATCACTTCAGACAAATCATCCATGTTTGAATCATCGGCCCCTGGCAATAGGTATCTGTAAAGAGGGAATGAGCAAGTGAGATGAAAAGACAGCAAGCGTAAGACAAATTAGAACAGCAATGACCTTTGGAGAATGCACTATCATCTTCATGATAGATTGGAAGGTAGTATGTGGGGTGTAAGAAACAGGGTAAGATGGACCATACACATATATCTTGCTTCATCTCCATAGAGAGGCAATGAGTATCATACCTTCCTGCAATCCCTGCACTCCACGGAGCTGAGATGTTGAGGGAATCCAGCAAAGAGTTGTCAATCCCAGCTGTTGTGTCACTAAATGACCCAGTCTGTAGCGATTCAATGGTTGCTCCCTCCTGAATGGCTACGGCATCTTTCCGTTTGGGGAGCAGCAAGTTGGCCCTACCAGTTACACTGTCATACACGTTGTATGTGTATCTGGCCTCAAACTGCACAAAGGTGTGGTTCAGCAAGATTTGAATTATTTTATGTAGACTTAAATGAAGTAATGGTAAACAACTATATAACAGGGCTTGATGTATAGGGTTGGAAAGCAAACATATGTTCAGATTTGTATACGCCGTGCAAAGTATATATATAAGCCGTATATGTATACAAACGTATATGCATATACAAGAGTATTTGCCGCACTTCTGGAGGAAAGACTTTTACAAGGGTCAAAAGATATTGCCGCATTGCTAATTTCATTGGCATCACATATCAACTCTTTACAAATAATCTGGCAAGCTAAGCCTGTCCAAACCGCAGAAAAAGAAATCACGACAAGGAAGCGCATCGACCGATAAGCGCAGTGCCAATTTAAAGGAGTCATTAAAAGCCAATTGGTGTTGTATATAACTGTATAGAAGTATATTAATACACGTACATAACTATATTGCAATATTGCCCATGCTCACATTGCACTAGGCTTGCACCAACAAACCTCCTAGCTCACATAGGTTCACAGCTTGTGGATTGGAAGACTAGTGCTATGGTATGTATGTGTGCCATCCTGGGGTTTAGGGTTTCCAAATTTTGGCCGAACTCAAACAAAATGGTATGAGTGAAAGGTTACTTTTACTGGATATTGTGATAGAGGAGGTCAATAGCTTTCTGATGAGCTACCTAAATCACAAGTTGAATGAAAACCAAGAAAGTGAATTGTTGGGATGCGTACTGTACTTTTTGAAGTACAGTCCATACGTTTGTAAAGGACATTTGGGTATAAGTTTCGAGAAAACATATACAGCATATATATATATATATATATATATATATATGTATATGTATGAACGTATGAACATATGGTCATACGTTCATATGTCGGCCCAACCATATTGATGTGAGATAGAGCTAACCAAACACACACATCTGGGGACAAGGAAGGCATGTGTTTGTGCACAGAAGGTGGAAGGCGCAAATGAGCAGCGATATGGCAATGACGTACCTCCATAGCATACTTGCCCATGTAGAGGGACCACAAGATGCCTCCAGCAATCATGCAACCAACCAAGAGGATGTCATAAATGAGCCTGCTGTCTGTAGGTAATGCAATGAGGCCACGCTGCAAGCTCCACTCAGCCCCAGCAGGATCTCTTGCCTCCGCCCTTCCATAATATTGGATGCAGTCAACAAGGTACCAAATCGTGTAGAGGGTAAAGAAGCCGATGAGAATCCAAAGGGCCACAAGCTCCTTACCAAACACCTGCTCTTGCCAAGGCAGTTGGGCATGGATGTTACAATACAGGTTGGATGGAGGTTTGCTTTGTTTCAGGTGGACATAGCTTATATAGGCCTCCAATGGAAGCATGGCAGTGTTAATCACTGATTGGTGGAAGTGAGGGAGCTCTTGTACATTCAATTCATCAGAGCACATGCAGCAGGCACAGGGACACATGCAACATGATCCTGACTACCACGTCCTCCCGCCTTTAAATCAGCTTGCAGTGTGCTGTCACTGTCCTTCAGGTAGTCTAGTGCAGGCAGGCCTAAAAACTCCCAGACGACCTTGATACTTCCATCTAGCATCCACTTGACTTTTCCACGTGCATAGCCAAGGACGTGCAAGTCCCGGTTGTATGAGAGTATCTCAGCTGTCAGGCCCTTGGTCTGTCATGCAGGGTGGCGGGTGGTGGGTGAGATCCACCAAGGTGTGCATGCAGAGTGGAATTAGAAGCAATGCTGTCCCAGAGTAAGCAAGATGGGCCATTCTGCCTGCCGACCACCACCTTTTAAAAACATTAACAGATGGAAGAATGGAGGAAGGTACCACTGCACAAATTACTAACCCCTGCAATATCAATACATAACCTGAATATGATAAGTCATACATGCAAGTTGAAGACTTCCCAGGCCATGAACGAAGTGCCCCGTGAAACAGTTCCTCTTACCTGTTCATCTAAGTAGTTGCCATCCATGAGGTACTGCATCACATTAGCGGCTCGCTCCTGTTTCATGTCCACAGAAACATCAGACTTCAATATTCAGTGAAGCAGTTATAAGAATCTAAATCAATGGGGATTTATGATGATCAGTGCAGCTCTATATTGCGTGTTCTGAGTTGCAGATTCAGCCAACCATATGTTACATAGCGTGCTTGAAGATTTGACTTCGGCAATTTGGTCCTACTTGAATGGCCATCAGGGGACAGTGTCCCTGACTGACTGCAAATGAGGCTGTATCTCCCAAGGCTTACCTTTCTCATCCTGTTCTCAAACAGCACAGGGAAGCCATTCTCATATCCTTTCATGTTACGCCATCTGAAGCCCAGAGGTACTCCAGTGGGACCGACCTCAGAGCTGTTGGAGGTGTTGTAGTACAAGTCGTATTGATCCAACAGACTGGTGTCGTATAGTGTGGAAGACCTGGAGCATTGCATGGCATTTCAACACACATAATATGTCGTCACTCATGTAGCCATTTGTGATCGACAACAAATCAACAGGGCTGGGGAGGACAGATAGATCAGCACACAATGTAGTTTGTTGTCTAGAAATCTGAAAGTGTCGTGTTCATTTACATGATGCATGACAGAAATGAGATAATATACCAGATACATTAACAGGATTAAACGTCGGATGAATATCACTTCTATCAAACCATGATTCACTGGCTTCACCCACCTTAGGAAAACAGGATCAATACCATACGGTCGCACTGTATCAGTGCCAAACAGCTGGTCGAGCAATTCATCTGAGGCACCATTGCTGCTCAGTGTAGACCTCAGAGAATTGATGGAGCAAGCTACATCTAGCCGGTTTGATAATGAATCAGTGCTACAGTCTGCATCATCCACCCTGCAGATGCAAATTGGCACGCAACATTTATTACACATCCAGTCCACGCACTTATCATACGACCAAAGATATATGGCACAGCAAGTTACACACTTCTCACCACATCTCCATTGATTTTGACAGATCAGGACGGATAAATCGAGGTTGGGTAATAACTTATTTGGCTGCGCCTGGACTGGGACCCAAATACATACATTGCACAAATGATCAACGTCACACATCACCATTGAGCTGTATCCCCAACTTACGTTCCCTTTACAGC
Source organism: Chlamydomonas sp. ICE-L (assembly GCA_013435795.1). Taxonomy (NCBI): domain Eukaryota; kingdom Viridiplantae; phylum Chlorophyta; class Chlorophyceae; order Chlamydomonadales; family Chlamydomonadaceae; genus Chlamydomonas; species Chlamydomonas sp. ICE-L. The sequence continues at coordinate 106,673 of JACBWV010000383.1, read as the reverse complement.
CGAACCACCAAGGCCCCAATTCTTACATGCGAGTTGTGTGCAACAGAAGTCCACCGATGATCCGGTTGTTCTTCATTCCAACATATCGGTTGGCTAGAGCTTTCGACCATTCTTCCTCATCTCTGTAAGTAGGTAGATAAAAAGGTGCAACAATGGTAACATAATACTTTAGAAGAGGAGTAATCATGAGCCCGTGCAGGCAATATAGAGATTGAAATAGGATCACTGCTGCCCATCTCATGATCCCATGCTCGATATTGACTCGCTAAATGTAAACGCAGTGATGGCCATACACATAGCAATCACTAATCAGATAGTAAAAGCAGTACTCGTGAGCCTGTGCATGAAATAGAAAAACCACTTGAGAGCATGACAACCACAAATCACAGGGCTATGCATGTCATACATACCTTCTGCAAGAATAAAAAAGGACAGATATGATAGCAGATTGATAGGTATACTCACGATGTAGAGAACTCGCTCGGGGTACCAAGTATGTAGCCTAACCATGAGCGTGCACTTTCTTTAGAGTTTGCTTCTTGATTCTGCAAGCAGTAACAAGAGCGTGGCCCCAATTGAGTTGAATTTCAACTGCGAGTATATTGGTGCTTAAACATACGGAAACGTATCCCAACACACTTTTTTCTTGTACATTATTTGTTTACCTTATTTTTAACAATTTTTACATTATTTATCCCAACACACTTTTGTTTACATTCTTTTTACATTGTTAACATTATAACTCTTATACCCCTCGTCTTTAATACGTTCTCTGAGTTACAGAAGGGAGAGAAAGGGGGAAGGGGAATAAAGTTGCTAGCTTTGGCAGGTTGTTGGAACACATTTTTCCGGTTACTCAGGCATACACGAGGACTAAGCACTATCTTCTTGACGCAGCCTCCTCGCTCGAAGTGAGGTCTGCAGGATGGATGTGAGGTCTGCAGGATGGATGAATGCGGATGAAGGAAACGGGTGCGTACCTCGAGCACCTTGCGTCTACGTCCTCCATTGCTGTTGTTGCTTGTAGTATCGGTGTACTGGCCATAGGTGTTAATATCAAAAGACCTTGTATAATGCTGAGCGAGATGGAAACAGTCAATACTCGGAACATTCGGATCATTATGAGCGTTGAACCTGTTAAGCCACATGGGTTGGGTTAATTAGCATCCAGATGTGTGTCTGCAGTTCCCAAGGTCCGACTACGGAGTGTGTCACATCATGTATAAGCAAAAGAAAGGAAGTGGAGATAACATACAAGGTTGCAATATCATCCAAGCAGTTGAGGCTGTAAGGAGATGGCAGGAGACGGCAGGAGATGTAAAGAGATGGCAGGAGATGTAAGGAGGTAGAAGTACAGCAGTTCAGGACTCACGCTTGGACAAGGAGAGTTTCACGGATATTTTGGTCTGATGCTGCAACCGTCCCTGCAATGGCATCCCTCAACACCGTAGATATTGCGCTGGCTTGGATCACCAGGTTGTTCAGAGCATCAATGTTGGCGCTTACAAGTGATATGATAGTGTCACTCTTATCCATAACCATCTGCTGCTCAGCCTTGGCATCTTGGATCAACGCAGTGTAATTGGACTGAATCTGTTGGGTTGGGAATGGTTTGGGGCTCACATTGGGCTTGATTTGGTTTCAACAAGAGATGCCGTTGCAACGGGGATTGGGGGGTTGGTTGGTAATGGCACAGGGACAGGCTATTTAACAGTATCAGGACTAGTGAAAGTATGAATGGAACAAAAGTGACACAATTCCACAGCCCCCCTCCCCCCCAACCCCACCCACCCTCCATTCCCCGCCAGCGTCAAAGAAAGTGGTTAGACATGCGGGCAACATACCTGAGCAGCCCTTGCATCCTCCAGTATTTTGATTGGTGCCAGCCTCACTGCGATGCTGCTTGCCATATCCACTGCATTATCATGCAAATCCGTAGCTTGTTCGCTCATGCCTTCTGCCAGAGCAACAATGGAGAATACAGCTCTGCATGGGATAGTAGGCTTCATGTTGTCAGAAGCCTTTCACAAACATACAATTCAGGAGTTGGTAGCATATACAAGTTACGATCCCCACCTACACAACAGCCCTGTATGGTATTCTTAACATAAATGTTGCTTTCAGGTTTGGGCACTCACGATGTGTAGGGGTCCTGTTGCAGCATGCGTCGGCTTCCAATCTGCAGAATACCAAAGTCACTAACACCCAGGTCTCCAATGTGCGACTCATCCAGGTGCAGACCCTGCAAAGTGCCAAGCCGATGTGTGAGTACTGCCATACAAACTAGACATTCACCCCATTCAGGCCAGGGAGCATATGAGCATGTAGACTTATCATGACTTATAATGATTGGGGCTTATACTACCTGCAGCTGTCTTTATATCAGAGGAATGCTAAAATATGTATGTCAGGAGAATCAAGAAAGGCTGTTCCAACTTACTGTATATGAAAGCATCATAGTATCAAATGTAAGTTATGCTGGTGGACCCCCCCCCAGACGCTGACCTCCTCAAGCTGCTGCCCCATGCAATAATATAGCAGCAGCCTACCCGACAAAGTAACATATTGAAATTTATTTTGCGTAACACAACAGCTAGCATACCTCATCCTGGTGCCCCAGCTCACTACTGTCCACAGGTGTGCCATCCGTGTTGATCACGCTAGAAAGAGGCATGGCGGTACTTGCTTCCTCAAACAGGTACATGTCCCTAGGGATTGGACCATTGTTTGTGTCCAGGTTTTGTGCCTGCTGCATCAACCAGTCTGTATCGGCGAGAGCCATCCAACCATGGACTTCTACAATGCGCGCCAACATAGAAGCTCTCCTCCTGCCATATTTTGTCTGTATCGCCTGCACCTGCTTTTCCCATTCATGGTCCTCAACCATCAATCGACGATTCCTGTTCTCAGAATCTGGAGGGACAAAAATGTGAAGTGAGACAAAGCAGACATCGGCAAAACCAGTTGCCTGCCAATAAAAGAGGGTACAAACAAAAGCATCAATATAAACAAGCCACCTGGGAACTCTATAAACTAATATATATATATATATATATATACAGGAATTTCGCTATTGATCGGTCGCCGTGTCACCACACAGCGGACCACACGCTTACATGGAGTTCACGGGGGCAAACCAAGGGGGCAAATTACGTATTGCCCCCCCCCCCCCCCCCTCCCCCCCAACCGAAAATACCCTGGAGGATCGCGTATTACCTGGCGTTTGAATTTTCACAGCAATTTCCAAACTGGAACGAATCCCGGCCCAAATCTGGGCAGTTGTGCCCGCTCGCGAGGTAGCTACAGAACAGGGCTTGCGATTCATTGCCAATGAATGCCACCATTGCCATTCTTGTCTCAATTGATTCCACCTTTTGTCTCCTGTTCTGCATCCGCCTTACCCCTCCAGCCCTGCCCTTCGCGCACCATCTGCCTTCTTCGCCATGTCTACAAGAAAACTCGACTCAGAACATTCACTTTGGCTCAGGCTTCAGCTGGCCCTTGACTCTCACTGGCTCATGCATGCACACTTGATTCTTCATCTCAGCATTACATTTGCCATCTCATCATGCTAGCACATCGCATGATTCGCTATCAAAGAAATCATGGTCGTGGTCGTGGTCGTGGTGGTCGTGGTGGTGTCATCGCGTAACCGACTTAACCGACTTCCCGCCCAGCCAATTCCCGCTCAGCCAATTCACGCTTTTAATCCCTACTGCTTCAACTTCTGCCTGATTGGCCTCCTGCGAATTCTGCCTTACGCAACCTTCGCCTCCTGCGTATTCTACCTGTTGCACATCCCTCCTTTTCCCGCCTGAGTTCATCCACCTGATTTCGGTGGCGCTACAGTTCGTCTTCCTACAATCTTTTCCCCCTGCATCTCTGCAAGACCTTTCCCTTGCGTCAAGAGACCTGTCGCTGCGCACAACGGGAGGTCATGTGGTGAGTCAGCCGACCTGTCAGAAATGTCCGAATCGCATCCATCCCATGTCACAAACTTGACTGCAAATTCTTCCCACTGCATTGAGAAACATGTCGCTTCGCATTGTGCCATAGCAAGCACACATCAAAGTTGACCGAATGAAAAATCTCACTGAGCATTCTCGCCCTAACTTGACCGAACATCTCAAATCAGTAACTTGACTGCAACTTCTTCCCACTGCATCGAGAAACATGTCGTCGCTGTGCATTGTGCTATAGCGAGCACGCGGCAAAGTCGAATGGATGAACCTAGCGATGTTTCCAAGTCTCAGATCGAGTTGACTTCGGGAGCAGTTGCGGTGAACAGGATTATTCTTCGGCCGAACTGAATACATGATCGCTAAGAAGAAGCTTTAGTTATATACAGTTGCGATTTCGCAGGTTCAGCTTTTTCAGTGAGGTCGACTATCGATCACAGCTGAGGTGGCAGGGAAGCAGGTCCGATGCTTTTAGCGGAGTCGGATGATGCGCAAACGTTGTCGATGCTCATCGTCCCGTTTGCCTTTCAGCTATAGCAAAGCCCACAGCTGAAGTGGAGGGAGGCAGATATGGAGTATGTGTGTGCTGGTGGGTGCGTGTAGGAGGGAGTGGAGGGATAAGAGTGGGGAGAGGGTGGGGGCTGGTGGGATGGCTGGGGTAGGCGAAGGGATGGAGTCAGGAAATATGTCAGGAAGAGTAAGGGAGTATGTTTGTGGGTGGGGGTACATGGTTGGGTGGGGGTAGGGGTGGAGATAACTGGGGGTGGGGGGGTGGGGTGGGGTGGGGAGGACGGAGGTGTGTGTGTTGTGGGTGCACAAGGGAGACCATCGCAAGGGATATGCGTCCGTCAATGTTTTAGGTTGCATGCACTGCAGAGAAAACCGTTTTGCAACCCAGCCCAAAACAGGTGTGGCCAACGGGAGGGAAGGGGGGAGGGGGCGGATAATGGTTTGGTGGTGGTGGTGTGTGAATGGGGGGGGGGGGGGGGGGGGGGGGGGGGGCTTCAAGTGTAAACCATTATGTAACCAGCCCCAAATAGGTGTGGCCAAAGGCCAAACGGGCACCGTACTATGATTGGGGGGGGGGGGGGGGGGGGGGGGGGGGGGGGGGGGGGGTCTTTGTGAGAGTAGGTGTGGCCACCGGCCACACGGGCTACCGTACTAGTATATATATATATATATATATATATATATATATAAATATAAATATATATAAAGAAATCATGGTCGTGGTCGTGGTGGTCGTGGTGGTGTCATCATCGCGTACCCACGTGCCATGGGCGTGCAAAGTGTAACCGACTTGCAACCGACTTTCCGTCAAACCCAACTCGCAACGCCCCGCCCAGCGAAATTTTCAAATACCAAAACTGCAGATGCGCAAAGCTAAGCGCGCGCGCTCATTTCATCCCCACATTTGCCTCCCATACTATGACTACAAGCAATTTAGATCCAGAGAATCCTCTCCTCGGAGGTCATCTGCTGACCCAAGCTTTGTATGGCGCTCAGAATAATCGTTTCAGTTCATTGCTTCTTCACGGATAATGCGACCATGATGCATGCCAATGGTCCTAATGGACAGGAGGGCCCGCAACACCGCCAGTCAGCTCTCAAAGCGAGCTTGCCTGAGCAAGGAAGACAGGGAAATAGCCAACAAGCGTCGACGTGATGCCCGCGCTGCCCGATCCGAGAAGCTACAACATGCTGGTAATCTCGCAAGGAGTCAGGAACGAGCTACCGCGCCTGAGGAGGAACACGAAGCTGCTAACCAAGCCAGGCGCGAAGACTATGCTGCCCAGCCTGAGGAGTTATGCCAGGCTCATAATCAAGCCAGACCTTCAGATCGTGATGCTTTTTTTCTCCGTCTTCGAGCGTTGCCATCATTCATCTCACGCACGTGCCATGCCATCGCATCACATTCGTCGCGATTGGCATCCAGTTGTTGCAATTAATTACCTTTGCTCAGATCGACATGGCTATTCTGTCCCCCTGCACACTCTCGCGCTTGCCACGCTCATCCCATCTTTGCAAGCTCTTTTCGTTGTATAGAATATGAAGTACGTTGCTGCGATTTTTGCTGTTCTGAGTTGATTGAGTATCGACTGGGGCACTACACGAGAAGACGAAACTGCAGGTTTGTAGCCATGCAATTGCACCAGTCCGGTGTTCTCGGGGTGATCGGAATCTGAGCGTTTGCAATGTTGGTAGGTTCAAAGCACAGCGGGCCCCTCTTTCTGCATGATTGAATCCCACGGGGTGAAGTCAAGGGTACGAGGCAGGGAGAAGAAGATTGTGTGTGCGTGTTGGTGGTTGGGGGAAGGGAGGGTGGTGGTGGGTAAGGTGAGAGAAAGAGAGTGTGTGTGGATGGGGTGAGGGGTAGGGAGAGGTCAGGAAGGGGGGAAGGGGGGGATGGTATGCGTGTATGACAGGGTGGGAGGCCACACCTGAATCACAAGGGGAATAGGTAGGGAGAAGAGGTGTGTGTGTGTGGGTTTGGGGGAGAGGCAGGGGAGCGTCCAGCAAGGGCTGAGATGGCTGATATCTTGACTGTGTGTAACTTACAAGTAGTGTAAGGGAGAAAGAGGAGGGGGGGGGGGGGGGGGGGGGGGGGGGGGGGGGGGGGCATACAAGGGCGTTACCCGTTTTGTAACCCAGACCAGACTATATATATATATATATTTTTTTTTTTTTTTTTTTTTTTTTAGCAGGGCAAGTTTGTCGCAACCTCTTCTCTAACCCCCTTCATGACATGATGCTATCATGTTAAAATAACAATCAACACAGCAGAATATCTCAAACCAGTATGCATACTAAACATCATTCCTGCTAGATTGAGGTCAGGGTAAATGAAACTTATTGCTCTTACCTGCTGCAACTGCCAGAGCTGCATTAAATGCTGACAGCTTACTCAGGTCCATTGTGCTTGGAGTGTAGGTGTGTATCCTTACATCAGCATACACATCATGCACGCTCACAGGATCAGGTGGAGGGGGACTTGGGGGGGAGGGGGGGGAGGGAGGAGAGGGAGGGTTGGGTGGTGAGGGAGGTGAGGGTGGAGGAGGCGGGGGTCCAGGTGGTGGAGGTGGTGAGGGAGGGAGTGGAGGGGGGGCAGGTGGTGGTGGCGGGAATGGGGGGGTGGAGGTGGTGAGGGAGGGGAGGGAGGTGAAGGGGGTGATGGGGGCGGAGGGGGGGGAAATGGTGGTAATGGTGGAGGTGGAGGGGGTTTGGGCGGGGAGGGTGGTGGTGGCGGGAATGGGGGAGGGTGGAGGTGGTGAGGGCGTGGGGAGGAGGTGGAGGGGGTGATGGGGGTGGAGGGGGGGGAAATGGTGGTGATGGTGGAGGTGGAGGGGGTTTGGGCGAGGAAGGTGTTGGTGGCGGAATGGTGGAGGTGGAGGTGGTGAAGGCGGGGAGGGAGGTGAAGGGGGTGATGGGGGTGGAGGGGGGGAAATGGTGGATGATGGTGGAGGTGGAGGGGGTTTGGGCGGGGGAAGGTGGTGGTGGGCGGCAATGGGGGAGGTGGAGGCGGGTGAGGGCGGGTGAGTGACGGAGGTGGAGGGGGTGATGGGGGTGGAGGGGGGGGAAATGGTGGTGATGGTGGAGGTGGAGGGGGTTGGGCGGGGGGAAGGTGGTGGTGGCGGGAATGGGGGAGGTGGAGGTTGGTGAGGGGAGGGCGGGAAGGGAGGTGGAGGGGGTGATGGGGGTGGAGGGGGGGGAAATGGTGGTGATGGTGGAGGTGGAGGGGGGTTTGGGCGGGGAAGGTGGTGGTGGCGGGAGGAATGGGGAGGTGAGGTGGTGAGGGGGGGGAGGGAGGTGGAGGGGGTGATGGGGGTGGAGGGGGGGGAATGGTGGTGATGGTGGAGGTGGAGGGGTTTTGGGCGAGGAAGGTGTTGGTGGCGGGAATGGTGGAGGTGAGGTGGTGAAGGCGGGGAGGGAGGAGTGAAGGGGGTGATGGGGGTGGAGGGGGGGGAAATGGTGGTGATGGTGGAGGGGGAGGGGGTTTGGGGGGGAAGGTGTGGTTGGGGCAATGGGGGAGGGGTGAGGCGGTGAGGGCGGGTGAAGGGTGGAGGGGGTTGTGGTGAATTGCGGGGTTGTCGGTGATGGGGTGGAGGGGGGGGAATGGTGGTGATGGATGGTGGGAGGTGGAGGGGCGTTTGGGCGGGGAAGGTAAGTGGTGGCGGGAAGGGGGAGGTGGAGGGGTGGTGAGGGGGGGGAGGGAGGGTGGAGGGGGTGATTGGGGTGGAGGGGGGGGAAATGGTGGTATGGGGAGTGGGGGGGGTTGGGCGGAGGAAGGTGTTGTGGTGGCGGGAATGGTGGAGGGGAGGTGGTTGAAGGCGGGGAGGGCGGGTGAAAAAAGGGGGGGGGATGATGGGGGGGGAGGGGGGGGAAATGGTGGTGATGGTGGAGGGGGGAGGGGGTCTAGGGGGCGGGGAAGGGGGTGGTGGCGGCAATGGGGAGATGGTGGACTGGCGGGGTGAGGCGGGGATGGGAAGGAGGTGGAGTGCTGGGGATGGGGGGGGAGGGGTGGGGAAATGGTGGTGATGGTGGAGGTGGAGGGGGGTTGGGGCGGGGAAGGTGGTGGTGGCGGGAATGGGGGAGGTGGATGGTGGGAGTGGCTGGAGGCGGAAGGGAGGGTGATGGGGGTGGAGGGGGGGGAAATGGTTGGTGATGGTGGATGGTGGAGGGGTTTGGGCGGGGAAGGTTGTTGGTGGTTTTCTTTTTGGTGACGGGAATGGGGAGGTGGAGGTGGTGAGGGGGGGGGAGAGGGAAGGTGGAGGGGTGCGGTGATGGGGGTGGATGGGGGGAGGGAAATGGTTGGTGATGGTGGAGTGGAGGGGGTTTGGGCGGGGAAGGGACGGAGGGTGGACGGAGGTGATGGTAGTTGGATGGGGAGAGTGGACGGGGGGAAGATGTTGTAGATAGATGGTGAGGTGGAGGTGTCGGAGGTGGAGGTGGTGGTGATGGAGGTGGTGATGGTGGTGGTGGAGGGGTTGTACAGGGCTTGGAGGTCGGCGGGCGGTGTCGGTGATGGAGACGGGTGGGGGGGGGAGGGAGATTCGGTGGCGATGATGGAGGAGGGGAAGTTGGTGGGGGTGGGGGAGGAGAAGGGGGAGGCGGTGGGGAAGGGGGATTTGATGGCGGGGAAGGTGGGAAAGGTGGGAAAGGTGAAGGTGGAGGTGGAAGAGGTGGAGAGGGTGGAGGAGGGGGGCCAGTAGGCGGTGGTGGTGGAGTGGGGGGAGTAGGGGGTGGCATGGGCGGGGGAGGGGGAGCGGGCGGAGGAGGAGGAGGCAACGGTGGTGATGGAGGAGGTTTTGGTCGAGGGGGAGGCGACGGTGGCGGTGGAGGAGAAGGAGGGCGAGGGGGTGGCCGAGGGGGATATGTCTTCAAATGAGTGTACAGCATCGCATTAAACAACTCCACATTTGCATCTCGAAGGCTTAACTGAGGCAGCACTGCAGTAGCAACCCTGTTCTGGGCCTGCATGAACTCGCTTCTACTCATGTTGCCACTGTTGATTGCATCAACAACATCGGCAGCCAAGGAATAGTTGGTGAGCTGCAACACACAAAAGGAGGAACAGGTAAGAAATCCGCAGCAATACAATCATCACATTGATCAGTACAGCATAGGCCACCTGATCTAAACAAGATACCAGGGAATTCTATAACCCAGACCTGGCCATGGTCCTTGAGACATCCAGCAGATTGAAATCATGTGCTTAACCAACATCAGTGTCACATTATGTACTAATGGCCACCTTGGCTTCCCCGGGACTGCAGTACACAATAGCATCCTGAGCAAGATCATCTGTGCCCTCACCGAATCATACACGCGTGTGACTGGAAAGTCTGAGTAGCTGGTGTTGTAAATGATGACTGTTCGCTCCACATGACGAGTGACACCAGTCTTCTGGAATTTGATTGAGTATCGCAACTTGTAGGTGCCAGGAAGACACAATCCCCCCTCCAGGGTCATCTGGGCCAGAGTACATCCCCGGCAATTGCTGGGGTTGTCCTTGCAGTTCGTAGTTGAAGTAACCTTAATCTTGTCCGTCAGATCTTGGACGATGACTGGGGATCCAGTATATCTGAGAGTAAGCAGCAGCAGGATAGAGTGTGAGGAAGGGTGGAGGGTTTGGATATGAACTTCAGGCCATGGGAAGAAATACAGTCAAAACTCCAAGATATGCTTTGAACTAGGAATACAGGTCCCGGTAAGGCATTGTTGATTGTTGTTCAATTGTTTTTGTGGTTGGGGACATAAAAGTAGACTCTTGGAAACTTAACAGAACAGTACTCATAAGAAGATAGCAAGTGTGTATGCTAGCCATGCATGCAGTGCACGTACTTGGTATTTGCGACAGCTCCACAACTTGAGTTTTGTATTATGCTTGGGCATGGTGCTAGCGAGAAGGGCGGGACATTGCCAATCTCAATGAAGACTGTTTCTGTGCCAAAGGGAAGCAGCTGGACAACAGGAACTTCGGTAGGATCAGCTAGGTAAGCCAGAGAGGTCCAACAATCACTAGGCGAGCAAAAAAAGCGGGATCCATCACGGCAGAAGTTGGGCTCTGCAGGATCTAGGCATGGCTTCGAGATGACCACCTGAATGATGCAGTGCGCGTGTGAGGATGTGTGTGTGTGTTCGTGGGGATGCGTGTGAAGATGCGTGTGTGTGTGTCTTTGTGTGTGTGTGTGTGCGTGTGTGTGAGGATGTGTTTTGTGCCATCAGGGGCACTGAAAATACACACCGATATCCAGTCTGCAATTTCCTACCTTGCGTACCACAACAGCACTCATAGCGGGTACACCATAGTCCCACACCCAGAAGGCTATCCTGAAGATGCTGCCTATGGGAGCCAGGGTGTCAATGGCGCAGCCTCCAAGGCCCCTGTTTACCAAGGACATAGCTCCAAGGTCCTGCACATTTGGATGTGGTGACAAGCCTTTTGGTGAACAAATATCGGCTGAGATTGGCTGCGTCACAGAGGCAGGTTGAAGATAGAAGAGCAGTCGAGAGGGCAGCACACAAATACAGATGGGCATCAGATGAGTGATGAGTATAAGGCAGGGAGATGCTGAGAAGCCACAATTGAGAGAGATCACATCACAAGAAGTACATAAATACAAACATATCTGCTGCTGATTTGACACCAAGCCATGCCAAATTAAAACACATTGTTATATGATGCATGCAAGGACGACCCCAACTCACCACTATGGAACAAGGGGATCCCACCAGGCAGTCAGGTCTGGGACAGGCTACAATTTGTTGGGTTACATTGTTTGCATCCTCCAATGTGGCATTCACACCAGCTAAGCTGAATTCAAAGGCAAGTGCCCCAGGCTCACATAGCTGACCCCTGGATGGGATGGTGCCGTTGCAGAAGGCATATGGAGTTCCACGCTTCACCTGTTTCAATTTCATGGGAAATAGAGAGGTGAGAAAGCACATGGACACTTAACATTGTTCAAGTTCAAGGAAGCAGGGAGGTCAGCAGGCATGCTGGTAATGACCACACCTAAATAATGGATGGAGTGGAACCTGCAACCTTTGTTTTCCTTCATTGAATAGGGAGACAAATTCCAAAGAGAGTAACCAGAAGTGTTATCCTGGCTTCCTGCCGAGGGATGCAATCAATCCTGCTCCCAAAGGAGCTAACTAAAAATATTCGCACCTCAATACTTTCCCCAAGGAAGGGGTAAGTGACAAGGCTGATAGTGGGCCCTAGGACTTTAACACTGCCTCCCAAATCAGTTGTAGCCAGGTCACTCTTGCAGGTATCCCCAACAGAGCAATCCACCAAATTGTTGCATAGCCTTGAACCAGGCAAACATACAGACTCCACAACCAAGGTTCGTTCCACCCTTGAAGTAAACCCCGCACTGTTGGTAACAGAGAACTTGATTGTGAAGATTCCTGCAGGCAAAATAAATTCAGTTAGCTGTATTGGCAGCAATCTTCAACTGATTTCCAACACATGGCCCTTCCCCCCCCCTCCTTCCCTGCCTACTCACCAACATGAATACACAGCCAGGTATACTCCCCATTCTAAAACAGTGAACTGCTTCCCAGAAAATTGCAAACATCATGTTTTCTACTGAGGATCTGAGCTTAAGCATGTTAAGTTATTTCAGGAACTTTCAACCTAGGCTAAAGGAACCTGCCCACCCTCAAATAATCGAGGGTCGATATATATTACCACGGTAGGCTGGTTTAACAAGCACGTATGCCCGGATCTCCAAATAATCTCAGCACGTAATGTAGAATCTGAGATCATGGAGACGTTGTCATAAAGCATGCAATATCTCCTCGCTTGTGCATATACAAGCATGTGTATATCAACACATAGCAGGCACCAAGTGCCTGATACAGGCAGTGATGCATGCTTGTGAAACATGGGTAGGTCCCAATCAGGCACAGTCTTCCACAGATAGAGAAAACATCCTGAAAACTCTTGCAGGCTCAACCTTACCCCAAAATGCGTTTGAAGATGAAGGTATACCTATACATGGCTGGCACTAGCTGACTGATGTAGGAAATTATGTTAAACATGTTTGTGAGGTCAGGTCACATTCAGACGCGGGCTTTCACAAAACAGAGAAACACATCACATTCAGGATCACCTGGGTATCTGGTTGTGATGTTGCATGCCAACAGGATGGGCACAAGAGGGGAAGTTGTCCTGGCGTTCTTGAAGAATGGGTAGCCACACACTTTGATGTTCTGTGTGAGGGGCCCGTCATACAAATCCTCTGCTGTAGCACCAGCATCACAGAGTGATCCCACAGGTGCACCCTTTGGGCATCTGCTGTAAACAGTCGCTTGACGGATGGTCATGACCAGAGGGCCTTCGAGTGTCACATTTGGCTACGCAGACAGAGGGAGCGCAGGTGTGGGTATGGGTTAAGGTATGCGTGGGAGAGTGGGTAAGTGGGTATGTGGAGGTGAGCACATCATATTTTGGCAACCCGGAACTTTCAGCTCCATGAGCTATTGAGTCAGAAAGATATTCACAACACATGTATAATTGTGAGGATGTGCAAGGGAGCTGAAATGTAGAATTAAAAGATATTACTTACGGCTAGGGGTCGGCTATGTTATATAATATTAGTGAATAAATAATATTATATAATATTATATAATATTAGTCGAACAAGCCGTCTCACCAGAATTTCGAATTTATTTGAAAAACTAATATTATTGTGACACTGTAATAATATTAGTTAATATTACTATACATTTTCGAACACTGATATTAGTTGCCGTTCCCTACTTACGGCACTGGGGTCTATGTCTGTAGCGCCTAAGGTAGGGACAGACTGTCTGGTTAATGAACGAGGCAGTCCACAGAAGCCACCGACTGTGCACGTTGGTCTACCGTTGTTTGGATTGAAGCAAAGCTTGCTTGGAAGGACACAATTGACCTTGAGCAGTCTCATTGCAGGTGCAGCTTCATTGCCTACCTCATCCAAAGCCTGTGGGAAAGGGTTGGTGGGATGGTCAAGGGACAAGATGGTGCCTAGGACACATCTCAATTGTTCTAGAATGTATAGAAATGATTTGGGTACGGGGTTAACAAACAGCATTCTGTAACCAGTGTATACAGCAAAGATGGCTGCAGATGTATTGAGGAAACGATGGAAGCTGAAGGACAAAGGCTAAAGTATCTTATTAGCAAAACAACCCTCCTGGATTGAGGACTACCCATGGGCTGTAGCAGGTAGCAGCATTTTAGAGTGTGCTCACATTGGCACTCCCTTTGCACTGAAACGTTTGCATGGACATAGCAGCATGAGTAATAGTCTAGAGGCTAGCAGAAAGGCCAAAGGAGACTTCTTCACATCACATGAGGCGGGTTGATGTAACCTAAAGGTCAATATAAAAAAACTAAAGAATTAAAGCGGACATCTTACCGTGTATGTGATCACGAAGCTATGTGTCTTGGATGGCGGGGTAGCAAGAAATGTGTTGACAGCACCAGCACCATAAGAGGTGACAGACACAGTAATGTCAACAGGCTCTCCGTATGAGTAGCCGATGGCAGTGGCACCAGGATCCTCCCAATTAGAGTCAAATGGAATCTCATCGATCATCACAGTCTGGCCTGGATGACAGGTCAGGTATAATTGCTTGGCTGCTTGATTAGTTGGTTGTTTGGCTGGTTGGAATCTTAGGACCCAAAACCAATACCTCATATAGATGTGCAATTAAATTTCACATTATTTGTGGTAGTAAGGCAGTATTTTGTGAAAGTTAGGCAGCCTGCTGTGCGGCACATCTTATACTATGCGTGTTTGGTTATAAGATTGTGTTTCGTTCCAAGCACCCAATACTGCAACCGGAAAACATCCTTCAAACAATGACTCCTTGTTGCACAAGCTACGCAAATGAGACAAATGACCTCACAAGTGACCCAGTGCACACCTGTCGACGTCAATGCAGAACGGCCAGCGCCCAATAGTGTTATCCTTGGCAGCGTGCTTCCAATCACAATATCGGTGGGCCTCACACCCTTGGAGTAGCCATCTGATATGGATCCATCACCTAGTAAAATGCAGCGGCCAAAGTAGCTGCAGCCAGCTGGATCCAGTGCAGGACACCACCTCTCAGGCTCCGGGCAACTGGAGAGAGGGCATGATGCAAGGAGGATGAGAGGAGGGAATGAGAAGGTTCAAGGGGAAATTTGTGCCATGCAGTTGCTAGGGTAGCTGTGAGGGCTAGTGCCAGTGTGCCACAGTGTGGATGCTGACAACTTTCTTGCTACCAGACACTTACCGGCAGGAGATTGCAACCACTCGCAGTGCTGGAGCCGCTGTTGTGCCCTGACTATTTTTTCCAGCATAGAGAATGACAAATACCTGCACACAATGAGAAGATGTGAGAAGCTGAAGGATGGAAGGATGATGTGTACAATTGACGCATGGTGATGCTCTTGCTTATGCTCAGCTCAACAGTCTCACTGTTGTGTTGTGTTGCGTTGCGTTGTGTTGTGTTGTGTTGTGTTGTGTTGTGTTGTGTTGTGTTGTGTTGTGTTGTGTTGTGTTGTATGGTGTTGTGTTGTGTTGTGTTGTGTTGTGTTGTGTTGTGTTGTGTTGTGTTGTGTTGTGTTGTGTTGTGTTGTGTTGTGTTGTGTTGTGTTGTGTTGTGTTGTGATTAGCTGCATTCCTCTTTTCTTGGTCCTCTTCTCCTCTAATTTACATCATGGCAGATTCCAGTTACATAATGCCCACTGCATTCCACCTCCACCCAGACATAACACCTTCCTACCTCTGAAGCGACAGCTGGTCGGGAGACATCCACTTTGCTCACTGACTTGAAACAGTTGAGAATGGGCAGTAGCTGCGTGGCTTTCATGATGTAAGCCAATTCCTGGATAGGAGATGGTGTTTTGTAATTCAATAATAACCTATAAATGATAGTTTAAAGGCCAAGACCTTCCCGTTGTGGAGGAGTTTGTTTATTTAGTATATATCTTTCAAGGAAACACGGCAGGAATGGTGGCATACACGTCGCGGGTGAAAGACAACATGTTTCCGCCAACAGGGCTACTCACGCACTCTGGAAACGGTGCAACGAGATGGATCTTGCAAATGCCAATATTATAAGTTACCTTTGTGGCACACTTATCCAACCTATTATTAACTACGGTTCAGAAGTGTGGGCTCCAGACTGTCTGGGTAATATTCATACTTCTCATGGTCTCGAAGTTAAATGTGAAACTATTCAGAATAAGTTTATTAGTTGAGGGCTCTTGGCGAAAGAGACAACACCTCTACTGACTTGGTCCTTAATGAAATCAATAGATCACCTACATGGGCTCAATGGTTGATACAATGCATTGGCTTTTGGAATAAATCGTTGACTGAAAGGCCGATGATCTTTTTTTGAAGTCTCGTGGATTACTAAGATGCATCCAGAGATTGGGTGTTATAGGTAGCCAGGCGTCACTGAGCAAGATTGACTCACGAAAAAATGAAGGCACCTCTACAAGTTCAGAAATTGACTGGCAGTCCTTAGTACAGTCAACCCCAGGAAACTTGGTGATAACCAAGGAGTCGGTATTAAATCTATTATGTATACGACTTGGATGATTTTAGAGGATCGAAGCCAAAGTTCCACATAAACTAACTCGGGCACTAACTTATTAAAAAATAGGGATGGTATTAAATGCATAGCAAGACTAAGTCGTTGAGCTCGTAATTTGAACCTTGAATCATTTCAGTTCATCACCGCTTTTCTTTTTATCCCTTCCTATCACAGTTGGGCAGGTCCCTTTAGCCTATTTAGCCTACCCCTGGACTGTAACATGCATTTCACTATTGTAAATGGGGATCAAATGTAAAATGCTACACGATGGCCTGATGTGTGTGTGTATGTGTGTGTGTGTGTGTGCGTGTGTGTGTGCGGGGGGGGGGGGGGGGGGGGGGGGGGTAAGCTTAAAACCTCTATTCGAACACCGGGGATTGGATGGGGTGGGAGAATTTATCTCACCTCCATAACGTCAATAATTCAAATTCCTGGAGCATTTCACTCACCTCAATGTTGTCCATCCTTCAGCACAGGAAGATTGCGCGGGGGGCAAATGAGGCACCGTCAATGAAGTCGATCAGCAGAGCACCTTCGTCCTCATAAGAAAATAAATTCCACTCAGGAACCTCGACATAGGGTTCACCTACATGCAGAGGGCGTGGTAAGAGATTAGCAGTGGGTGCATTATGTGTCCAGGGTGAAATGCAATGTGGGGCAGTCTGATTGCTTCATGGTCCTTCGATAGCCCAAAGTTTGCAGTCCCAGCCCTGACATCTCAAGAAAGCAGCCCATGCAGAAGGGAGTGCAGCAGGTCCCGTATAAAATAATACACACCTAGTATCTCAATCACGGGCTCCCCGCCACCCAACTCCAATCTGGCACTGGCCAACAGATCCTCTGCACTGGAGTAGTACATGTAGTCGTAGTCGCCACCATAGTCGTAGTCGTAGTCATAGCCACTGCTGTCATCATAGTCAAAGTCAAAGTCGATGACGGCAATATCATCGTCATCGTAGTCCAAAAACAGAGCTGTATAGTAGTCTCCGAAATAGTAGTTATCGGTGCCTCCAGTTTGCATGTAAACAATGAGGTCTAAAACCTGAAGGGGTGCCACAGGTACAAGGTTACTCTTGGTTACTGATGCCATGGCAAAACATGGACACATACTTTGAGGGTAATGGATTGTGCATGTGGAAATGATCTGTTTCCTCCTGCAGATAATTGTAGCTAGAATACTTACAGCCAAGATCAGCGAAGTAATTTACCTTAATCGTTGTCGCATCAAATTTAGACGAGGTGGAGGTGCCAAAGATAGCGCTCGGTGTCTTTCTGAGCCGCAGTTCAAACAATTCGAAAGCGTTCATGCCCGAGATTTCGCTTGGAACATCCTCATAGTTTGGATCAAACCACACCTGTGGAAACATGCAAACATAGAAATGTCAGCAGGACTATGAGTGACATTGATGCAGGTTGTTATTTCTGGGGCTTCAGGTCAATGCATGCATGCAATGGGGACCTCATGACAAGAGGTAGGCAAGTCCGATTCATGCAATCGGGCCAAAACCCAAATGAAATAAGAACTACAACTATGGATTGCATGATAGTCACAGACTAACCTATTAGGATATAACTTTTACATCCAGAGATACATGAATGGCCTGATCAATTGTCATCACAAGCAGTGAGAAAGATGGAGCTGCCTGGTAGTTCATAACTAAAATGGAAACATGGATTTTCCTATCACTGAGCTCGCACTTGAGCATGGGAGGGAGGGATAGAGGACAGCCAGCAATATTGCCAAGTCATGAGCAAGTAATTAAAAAATTAAATATGAGGATACTGACCACAGCCGAGACTTCTGCCCCAGCCGACGTCTGGGACAGACGCCTCCCGATAGATGGAATGAATGTCAGGATGACATAGATGGATGGCACCTGGGCTGCTGAAGCAAGCATGCTTTGTTGGTCCCTCAGAAACTTCGTCCGACCACCTGCATGATCCAATCAAACAGATTAGTTGCCCCATCCATAATTCCACACAACTTAACAATTTACACAAAAAGGGCCATCTTTCTGAAGCATGGTCTCTTTGCTATTCCAATGTGGGAGGGTGGTGTGTGGTTGTGTGGGTGGGTGGGTGGGTTGGTGTGTGGGTGTGTGGGTGTGGGTGTGTGGGTGTGGGTGTGGGTGTGGGTGGGTGGGGGGGTGGGTGGGGGGGTGGGTGGGGGGGGGGCAAAAATAATTGCACACAGGGAGGCAGGCATAACTATACAACTACAAACAGCCAGGGATTATCAGAGTGCCACACTGACACTGCAGTTAGACATAAAGGGATGCCCATGCACACGGTCACTTCAACGCCGCATACATTAGCGAAATGTTTTGCACTTAGTTCTCAAGAGTTCACGCACAGAATCAAGTGAGCCACCATTTCATGGGCCTAGAACAGCAATGAGCATGGGCACCGCCTTCAAGTGGATCACAGGTAAAAGAGCAGAATTTGATCACGCATGGGTGTGCATGGGTGTTGAAAGCTTACACACCTGGATAAGCTGATGTGGATAAACCTGGGAATATAAGACGGAACTCAATCCTTGGGTTCGAGGGAAGGTCAAATGAGTTCCCATCATTGTAGTCGTAGCCTGGCTCATAGTCGCTGTTGTAGACATCGTTGTCATCTCCAAAGTTGTAATCACCCACAGCATTGTCATTCGCATTGTCATAGGCATAGTCATAGTCCCCAAAGTCAACTTCAAACTCAAAGTCAAAGTCTAAGTCTAAGTCAAAGTCCTTGCCACCCCCAGAAGGAGGTTCATTGTCATAAGGAAGTGGTCCAGTCTTAGAAGGAGGTCCATTCTCATGAGAAGGAGGATTATTCTCATAGGGAGGAGGAATATTCTCATATGGGGAAGGGCTATTCTGATAAGGTGGAGATTCATTCTCATGAGTAGGAGGTTCATATTCATAAAGGGGAGGTGCATCCTCTCCAATTCTACAGATTGGGTTGTAGACGTTATTAGACTTGATGATGAACTGATCACCCGTGGGTACCAAGGAAGCATTGAACATAAGTTGGAGGTAATCGTCGCGCTCCACACCAAGTCCAGTGTTTTCTGCGGACAAAAGGGAAAGAATGTCAGTGCCACATTGGGACGAGGATTCTTTCTAAGGATAGACCCCTGAAAGGGATTCCTTCAAATGACATTCTATGTATATGCTCGCAAATTTGAGTTTGCTGACCTGAAGCATGTGTTTCAGCATGATACAGCTACATACTGCTAGTGCACTGCAACATCAGCGAGCGTATTCACAGAGAGGCTTGCTTTGGAACACTGGATGAGTGCTATCGCACCTATCCACATCCCTGACACAGATCAGATAGATCAACCAACTGGATGGACACAACCCCAAAACCTGAAACCCCAACCCTGGTGGATCCCCTTTTATCCATATATTACATTTTCTCAATTAGGCCGAGGAAAAGATGCACAAGACAATGCAGGAGCCTAATACCCTGATACAATTGGCAGATCATGCATTCGGACCTATGAAAACTTCTCTCAAGTCCAGAGAAATCCCAGCCGACGCTTCAGGGATGCATCCTGAAATGCCAGGAATTTCCAGGAGGCCAAAATTTTCCAGAGCCCCCATCGTACTCCACTGGGGTGGCAAGGTCCCTGAATCGCAGGTTGGGCAATAGTGATGATTGATAACGTCAGAACACATCGCAGTCTGGAGGTAGCCAGAGAGGTAGGCTTGTCTGCTGCATATTTGCACTCTTCAAAACAATCAGACAAAGAAAAACAAAAAAAAGTATGAGGATGGAATACTGGCAAGGTAAGCGTGCAGGGCTATGTTACAAAAGTCACAGGGTATGTGCCTTTTGGCACTGCACATGCCAGGTGCACATGTCCAGGAATGTTCAAAAGCCCCTCCTACCGCCCATGATGTGGGCACTCAAGCAATACAAGCAGGACGCACCAGAAATTGAGGGGAAGCCTTTCAAGAAAAGCTCACGCAGATTTATCAAAGTTGACCACTGAGGGGGAAGCACTCCATTTACCAGCATGCCGAGATCTTCGGCTCCAAGTAGCATGAGCGTCAGGGATGTGAGTTGCGAGAGGCTGGTTTGGATGGCACCACCTGTGACCTGCACTCATTGTGAAGAGTCCTATGTCATCTAGGGGGGAGCCAGTTTGAAAGATGCTTGAATTTCATCTCTTAAACAAAAGTGGAATAATGAGAGTTAAGATGAGCCTGTGACTAATGATACACCACAAATATATGGCTTACCCTGTAAAAAAGGAAACAGGACAGCTGCTGCTGCCATCACCCCAGCACATTAACCAAACATCACAAATATGAGGAAATAAACAAGCACACATGCAAATCAAAAACAGCTACTCAAATCATTGTTTGGCCACACAAAATTTCATGAAGCAGCCAAGACATAAGGAGGTATCCAATGAACTCACTGGTTGGCCGCTGAGATCCAACTCTTGAAGGTTGACCATGGTGCTCATCTGGTCAGCAAATATGTAACTCAGCTGAGGGACTTCTTCATTACCTGTGTAAATACACAAAACAAGATCAGAAGAATGGAGAGAACCTGGTAGTGACCCATTACATGACTCATAAATAGCAAGGGGAGGGTAGCATGATTCTTACTTTTGGCTGTCTGTAGGAGTTTCTAGGCAGCCCCCGCCATAGGTTGCACAGCGAAATTATAAGCTATCTGCAACCCCTGGTGTGCACGACCAGCTGCCTAACTCGGCTACACAATTTGAGTGCCGCCCGATGACTAGCCAGGGAATCAGAAGCATGATTCCCATACAGGTATTCATTCACATCAGAGCCTGACAGCATGCGAAGGCCAAGGTCAGTAATATTTGGTATTTGCTTAGGAGTTAGGAGTTAGGAGAAATTGGATGTAGACAGGTGATCAATAGGTAGCGGGGTGCGTGCTCCAGACCTAGTAGCACTCGCATTGACACGGCAGATCAACGGTTCAGACACCAGGGAAACGTACCTAACAATATTTGAGTTACTGTCCAATCTTGACAACTGATGCGTGCCCAGGCGCACAGATTCTGGCTGCCATCAAAGGTACCGCAGCCATCTCCACCGTTACATGGAAAACATTCCTGAAAAATAAAAACATGGGTTGCTGAGTGCATATGCTTTGACATGCCTCGAGTTGTAAGACAGTGCATGGACTTGATTTGATTTGCATTGCATTGCTAGATGTTAGGCTGCCTGGACCTGTGATGTGTAACAGCACACACTATGGAGGTCCTTCTGGGAATGAAAACAATAGTCCACGAGTTACAGTTACTTTGATGAGTTACAATCATTTTATGAGTAACAGTTACCTTTATGAGCTACATTTAATTGTATGATGGCAAGGACCTTCACTATGGCATGAGCGCACTTACCCTAAAGCCACAGGGATCAGAGTTTGATACCCAAGTGTCAAAGATTGTCGCAACACCAGGATCTGCCATGTTGGTTTGAGCCGCAATATTAGTCTTCAGTTCCCATAAGCCGCTGTAATCCTGTGGGCAACAAAACAGAGATACAGCCAAAGTGAGAGAACAATAGGTGTGCATTTGTGGTGGTGGTGGTGGGGTGGGTGGTGGGGTGGGTGGGGGGGGGGGGGGCTGTGTGCGAGGGTGTGAGGGGGAGGGAGGAGGAAGTCAAATTATTTGCAGCAACCAATCACTGCCACCAAATCATGACAAAGGTCATTTGATGGCAGGGCGATATGCGAGCAAGGTGCACGAGTTTGAGCTGAACGAAGGCTGCACTTGTAGGCGGAGAATAGCTGGAATAGCTGGAACCTTCATTGTTTTCAATAGGTCAGTGGATGACAGCACAACCTGGGCGACGGTGTTTTTACTACCTACATATATATTCAACTATAATCATATGGTGGACCTTATCAGAGGTAATCATTTAAATGAGTTAATGACCCATGTCACTGTGTGCATTTGCTTGCTGTAAACTAGGGTGGATGGAAGTATTAGTAGGAAACAATAAAGCGTC
Source organism: Chlamydomonas sp. ICE-L (assembly GCA_013435795.1). Taxonomy (NCBI): domain Eukaryota; kingdom Viridiplantae; phylum Chlorophyta; class Chlorophyceae; order Chlamydomonadales; family Chlamydomonadaceae; genus Chlamydomonas; species Chlamydomonas sp. ICE-L. Next base: position 84,643 of record JACBWV010000383.1, on the reverse strand, counting down.
CAATATAACAGTCAGTAGGCAGTGATACCTTACATGACAAAGAAACTATTACACTTGCATGCTCACAACAAAACAAAACAATGCTGGCATATGTATGATGATGATGATGATGATGATGATGATGATGATGATGATGATGATGATGATGATGACATTGTTCCTGGTGCAATACTGGACTCCAAATGTGCCCATGGCTTGACAGAGTACTGGGAGACGTATGAAGATTACAAAGCATTTATGTGCTGATCTGTCTAGTGAAATATTTCCTCGGTTTTCCGAGTACATAAATCTAGATAGATTCTTGATCCAAGCATAAGATAACAGAGATCAAATATGGCTAGCGCATGTTTCATGTATGGGCACCTACCAAGGAGGATCCAAGCACTTGAGAAAGGTCAGAGCCTATATTGGTGGTATCGCAGTCGTCTGGGACGCTCACAATGTCACATGGTGTGTCCATGCTCTTGCCTGGGAATATGCAATCATTCCCTGATACAGACAAGTATGCGATGGAGGTGAATGGCAGCTGTACATCCGCATATCTGTATGTGTGTTGCACATCCTGCACTTATGCTCCTTCAGCTTATTACTGATGTTCAGTGAAGTAGGTTGTGTTGTGTTGTGTTGTGTTGTGTTGTGTTGTGTTGTGTTGTGTTGTGTTGTCTTATTTTGTGTTGTGTTCGGTTCGGTTGTGTTGTGTGGTGTTGTGTGGTGTGGTGTTGTGTGGTGTTGTGTTGTGCTGTGGTGGTGCGGTGCGGTGCGGTGATGTGTGTTGTAGTGTGGTACATGCGTTGTGTCGTGGTGTGTTGTGGTAGGGTGTGATGTGGTGCGGTGCAATGGGGTGGTGTGGTGTGTGTGTGGAATGGGGCTGGGGATGGGAAAGGGAGTGGTACTGGGGATGGGCTGGTTGGATCATTTGAATGCTTACCTATTGATGTTCCTGTCCCCTTGAAACAGGCCATGCTATATGGCATTCTCCCACATAAGCCGGCATTTTGGTACAAGCCAATGCAGGTCAGTTGTCCGGAGGACTCAGCAAATATTCCCGGGATAGTCCCTGTCAGAGAATTATTCCCAAGTTGAAAGGTGCGCAAGGAGAGGCTGGCGCCTTGCTCATTCCACGGAATGCTGCCAGTGATCAAGTTGTCATTCAGGTATAGCACTTCCATGGTGGTCCATTCGCTCCACTCTGCAGGACATCACAAAGATTGGCTTGGGATTGAGGATTTGGTAGGAGAAGAGGGGGCGGAAGGGGGGGGGAGGGGGGGGGGGGGAAAGGGGGGGGGGGGGGGGGAGGGCATTTGGCAGGGCAGAGGGGTATGAAGGAAAAACACTAACCCAGCAGCTGAAAGTGGAAGTAGGTCAGAATAGTTTCACCGTGATATATTTACTATTTGGGCAAGTCCCTTTAGCCTAATTGGCTACCCCCTGGACTGTAACACACATACATGACGCTCTCATGGACACCGTCATGCGCTAATCGTTCATTCATAATACTATGCCCAGGAACTGCAAAGAAAACAGTCCCCATAGACTGGAATGCACCAGCCATTTATATTCCAATCCTGCACTATGAGAGTGCACCAAATGAATACATGTAAAATACAGCGCACCTGCGGGCAGTGATCCCATGATACTGCTGCCGTTTAAATGTAATTCTGTTAATTGGAACATGTCGACAATCCAAGAAGCCATCAAGGTGTCCGAAAATGAGCTATTACTCAGATACAGGCTCTTCAGATCTGAGTAGCCACTCATGTCTGAAGGAAAGAGAAGCGAAAATGGAAATTATTAGTTGGTTGGATGGTTGGATGGTTGGATGGTTGGATGGTTGGATGGTTGGATGGTCGCTTGGTTTGGTAGTTGGGTGGGTAAACGGTGACTAAGCTGGCATACGAGGTGGTTGCAGTGTGTGCGTGTGTGTGTGTTGCAATTTTAGCGTGTGTGTGGGTGCAAGCATGCATGTGCCTGCGTGTGTTCTCTCTCTCTCTCTCTCTCTCTCTCTCTCTCTCTCTCTCTCTCTCTCTCTCTCTCTCTCTCTCTCTCTCTCTCTCTCTCTCCCTCTCGTTTTCTCTCACTCTCTCAAAATAGAGGTATCGCCATATCGGACACACATCGTCTGACTGAGAGGTGAACAAGAAGGCGACCATTATTTCACAAATGGCCAACAAACAAGGAAGCTCACCTGGAAATGGACCAGATAGACTGTTGCGTGAAAGGTGTAGGGTTTCTAGCTGGGTTAGCCTATTCTCCGGTATTCGGCCGCCGAGATTGTTAGAATTCAGGTTTAGGTGTTTGAGAGCTTCCATGCTGCAGGCCAAGCTGCTATGTGCCGATTGATCAAACCACGCCAGTGGAAGGGTCCCCTGGACAGAAGAGGGGCAAGGGAGAACAGGTCAGTTTTACAGCAACACACCACATGAAGCATCACACACTGGAAGCTCTTGAACATATATTGACTTCAAAGAAGCACAGCTGAGGAATCACACCAGGAACGAAATGAATGTCAGACAATGAAAATCAGAGTCAGAAGTACAGTGACGCACGCATGAATGTAGAAAATAACACATCCACTATCGTGGTTGCCGTCTCCATGATGAAGCAGGAAGACCATGGCACCCACCGTAAACTTATTATTTGCAAGATGGAGCTCTTCAAGATTACTGAGACAAGCCCAGTCACCAGGGAGAATTCCTGCAGACAGGTTGGAAACAAGCTGAGTTAGGAAAGGGCTACGTGGCCTAACAAATTAAAGAGCACAGGATGCCTGACAATGCATGTTAAGGGCTGGCCAAACAAGGTGTGGGTACAAGGGTGGTGTGGGTGGGTGGGTGGGTGTACGTTCAACACCTGTTATGAAATCGTACGCGATACATTTGTTGGTAAATATCTCACGTCGCGATGACCACACCCATGGAGGGTATGATGAAACCCTAGTAGGAACCTACTTACTGAACATTGGAGTAGGGGTAAGGGGGGCTATGGGGTAGATTAGGGGGTAGGGTAGGGGGGGGGGGGGGGGGGGGGGGTACGAGGGCATATGGTAAGGGGTATGGTAGGGGGTGGGTGGGTAGGGGGTATGGTAGGAGGTAGGGTATGGGTAGGGTAGAGGTCAGGGTAGGAGGTAGGGTAGGGGGTAGGGTAGGAGGTAGGGAAGGCAGGGGGATGGGCGGCGGGTAGGGTGAGGGTAGGGTAGGAGGTAGGGTAGGGGGTAGAGTAGGGGGTAGCCCCCCTCTATGGGTATGATGTCTTATCGGGCGACTTAGATGGTTTGGAATCTCACCATTAAGAGAATTTTGTCTCATATCCAGGAATGTGAGTGCTGCCAGCGCACTGTACGTTGCAGGAAGGGTACCCTGGAGGAGGGGTGAAGGAGCGCAGGTAAGTCCTTCAGTTACACAACGCATGATGCAAATTGCTCTCGCAGTTCTTGAACATGTATAGACTTCAAAGAAAAAACATTGAGGAATCACATGATATATACGACAGAAAGATGGACAGTGACACACACATGAATGTAGAGCATGGCACATTCACTGTCATGGTTTCCATGTCCATGAAGGAGGTCTACTACTGTGGCACCCACCATGATAGCATTGATTTTAAGATGGAGCTCTTCAAGATTACTCAGAGAAGACCGTTCCTTAGGGAGAGATCCTGCGCAGAGTTTTGAGCACAAGCACAGTTAGAGCAAGGTGGCCTGAGATATTAAAGAGCAAATGATGCCTGTACATTCAAGTTCAGGTCAAGCCAAAGATAGGGAAGGGTAGGGGGGTGGGAGGTGTGGGGTCTGGGATGGGGTTGGGGGGGTTGGGGAGAGGCAGGCTCAAGGGGCAAGTCTTAGAAGGTATGGAAGTTGGATGAAGGTCAGACTGCCCACTCCCTTTGGTCCACAAGACTAGCTCAGGTTCTCTCCTAGCCTATCTACTGCCCATAACGCGTACCTCACCTTGTCAACCAAGACCACCTTCAACACCTGCTATGAATGCGTGCACAACACATTTGTGGGTGAACATCTAACCATGTCAGAATGAAAACCCTCAATAGTCTGAAATACTCATCATTCCAGTGTTTTCATCAGTTTGGAGTCTCACCATTGAGACTGTTGTAGCTCATATCTATGAAAGTGAGTGCTGCCAGATTACTGTATGCAGCAGGGATGAGGCCACGCAAGCTACACTTATTCAATTGGAGGTGGTGAAGGCTTGTAAGGGCAGCTACAGGGGGGGGGGGGGGGGGGGGGGGTAAACAGATATCAGTATGATGTAGATGCTGGCTGGAAGATTGACTGCAACGGATGACAGAAGAGTGAAATGGAAGTGTTCCGTCAATATTACTCTTTGTATTGTTTTTCATGGTTCCCTTGAACGCTTACTTCATAGATTGTGTCATCAATTAAATTTAACAAGAGAAAAAAAAAATTGGTTGAGTATGGCTAGAAAAAAACATTAATTAAAGACATAATAAATGTTCGCCCGCATTTCAAATTACAACCCAAATTCGCTAACATTCTTCAATATGTACAGAGTACCCGTAATTCAGGTAGCAAAAATCTTGCTCAGCACCAACGCCAATAAATGATATTGAATTAACTGATGAAATCATAGAATATCTTCTAAAGAATCACGAATATAAAATTGAAAAACAATCAAAAAAAGCAATGGCTGTTTCTACTTCTTTTAGTCGCTACCATTTCTAACAATTCCAACAATTCTAACAATGCCAAGACGATGGTGGGAATTTCATATCAGGTATGTTAATATCCCAACTATTAATTCCAATGTCAAAGAGTTATTACAATAAATATTATGCAGTTTATAATACGGATATGTTTATCTTTCTTTTGGGGCCAAAAGCTACAATTATTAGGTAACATTGTCATCATTTCAAATTCCGAAATTCGTACCATCCAATCATGTGCGCATACATAGGTTTGGGAACAGAATTGTCGTCAAAAAATCATGTAGGCATCACAATGGACGAAACATTTCCCTAGGGCACTTGAGCTATTATTAGCACGGACTTCACCCACAACTCAGCCGCAGGGCTGTGCGTGGGTGGGCCCACGGAAAAACTAGCCACGCCAACTATGGTATTTCTAGTGGTCATTCACGTAATGTTCATGCTTACAGCCTTGCGAACTTGCCCAATGATCAATTCTATAGGAAACGAATACATATCCATCACACGCACTTGCGGACTTAAGAATTAAGCCCTGCCGATCTTCGTGTTGCAAACTATGAAGGTACAAACGTTCGCTTGGGCAGTTACGATACCGCCGTTGCCGTCGGCACTACTGAGTTGGCAAGACATAACAACTCATACCCAATTAAATATTTAATAGACATGATGGATGTGGATACATCTTCAATAAAACAAAACAAACAAAATGAAAATGCCAGTTTATATATTTTTTCATGTCTTGTCACCAAACTTGCTCTGCAATTGTTTCATATAACTCGGATCATTGATGAAATCGCTTTTTACTTTTGTATCAAAGCTACAAAGAGTACTGATTGTATTGTCCCAAACCATGCCAGTCCAGATAAATAAATTGGGTTTAATATACAATATGACCCGTGGATAGAATGCAAAGAAACACTGGATGTTAATACTTTTGCATCACATGTTTTATTGCATAAAGGCTTGATACAAAAAGAGCCGGTTTGTGAGTATCGTGTGAATACTCGCATCGTTGGATAATAATTGCATCCTCCGTCAGTCAGACCCTCTGTCAAAACTGACATTATTTAGTGAAACAGGTGTTGTTTTCATGTAGACTCATAATGTGTACAGGGACGCCCCCAAAAATGGGGTACATTTATGTCAGGAAGATGTAGATGCTTCACAGTGACGGATGATGCAATAGTAGTTTTTGTTATACAAATTTACTGATAAATGAGACAGGCTGCTTGATATAGAATGTAGGACTGGCAAAGTAAATCCAGAGTTAGAATATCATAAACTTCAGAGAAGCCACGACTATGAGCCTCTATCTTAATTATTGTGTGTGAATGTGCATGCGTGTGTGTTTGTGTGTGGGTGTGTGGGTGGGTGTGTGTGGGTGTGTGTGGGTGTGGGTGTGGGTGTGTGTGTGTGGGGGGGGGGGGGGGGGGGGGGGGGGGACAAACAAGTTCGACCTCAGACCTGACTTGACAGGAGACTATTCTGGAAATAATAAATATACGCAGATGTGTGCAGATTTACACAGCAACAGTGGCAATACAATCCTACAGCTGCTTGGTGAAACACGGGGAAACTGCACGTATGGAAGGCAGAGGATCTGTGAAAAAGGAATCAAAATCACTTACAGAAGCCTATCGGGGGAAGTTGTGCGAAAGAATTCCCTTGCAAGTTGAGCTGGATCAGGGCTGAAAGTCGAGAGAGGTCAGACAATCCTCCAACAACATCACTCTGAATTATCTCCAAGCTCGTCAGCACATCCAAGTTACCTAAACAAATCAGAATGAAAGAGTTGGATCTAAATGTATAATAGATTGTGGGTAAGGGGTGACTCACAGTCACACCTTTAGACAAACAGCACCCAGGTTAGAGAAGCCAGAGCGAAGGATGAAGTGTCTTGAAAATGCAAGGACTGAAATAGCCACGAGTGAGTTAGCATGTGCAAGGACACAAGGAAACACACAAAACAAATTGAACAGCAAGGTGCAACAGCCGTGTTGTGCGTTTCACACTGAAGGGCCAGCAACTGAAATCCTCCTGGGGCCTGTTTGGCTACAGCTCAATTGCAACACATACTAACATAATATTATATTATGGTACTCACTGAAGCTAGTTGGGATGCTGGGACTGTAACCATACGCAGGGGGCAGCTGGAGCGACTAAGTTGACATCGCAAGTGACGTTGATAAAGCCTGCAATGTGAGGCCAACAGAGAGCACAACTATCAATGCTCTGGAATGAATTGGGTGTAAATTACACTAAATGGCACAGGCGTTAGAGTGTGCAGGCAATGAAGTACGCAGTGTATGAAGTGGGTGCACGCACATTGTACATATGTGGAGCTGCATTACGTACACTGCAAATTTGGGAGGTCTTTGCCAACCTTTTCTGCACCCCTACGTCACCCTTTCCACCCAGACTGCACCATTTTAAGCCAAATAAAGGGGTGATGTAGACCCCCAAAGTTAGCAGTGATACGTACGCCCTCTTCACACTTTTACTCAGTTACTTCATGTTATGCTCTGTAATGTTTTAAGCTTGTATCAATCATTGGCTGCAAATATTTGAGACGTACTAGTGCATGGATCATTCAATGAGGTCCAGCTGGCCAAATCAGGATGGCCAGCTCCTGGCCACTGCCCAGCCCAGTCCACAAGAGCCTGTTTGTCAAGAGCTGGGGTACCAGCCATGCAGAGGTGGGGGAGGAGCAGCAGCAGAGGCCACACATACAAGTGAGCATGCTTGGTGCACTGACCAACCATCTTTGGGACAACTCCCTGTTGAGACAGCTGTGCAGGAGGGTAGAGGGGGGGGGGGGGGGGGGATTTGAGGAAGGGGGGACGTAGAGACATACGGGCCAGTCAGCAAGGCCTGTGCTATGCACACCTCTTGGGGCTCCTCTGAACACCTAAGACCAGTGATACAACCAAGAGTTTTAGATTGACACCAAATGCATTTCATAGGCCATGTTAGTGGAAGGATAAGGCTGTGATAGTTTTTCCTGTTATTTATTGTCTGATAATGAAAACGCACATACGGTCTGCTCACTTGAACGTTAATGCTAGCATGAAATCCAATGAGCAGGACACACAAAATCGTTTCTTGAAAACACACATACATGGACGTAGACATACATTTACTCTGGCGCACGCTCAGATATATACATATGCAAATATATATATGCAAATAATAGTTCCAGTTTCTGAATACAACTTCTATATTTTCCACACATCATTCAGTAAGTTAGAGCACTAAGGCTACAGAAAATGCACAGCAACCAATCAGCAGCTGTCTACTCATGATTTTCTTCTATGGGCAACCACACAGCACCCACCTAGCAACCGTTTGGATTTGTATCTGATCCTTGAATGGCTGGAAGGGATGCCCAGGTGCTGGGGGCTGGAGGGGTCAAACCTGACGGGAAAGGCAACGGAAGGGGCGAAAGAAGAGAGCACGAATGGTTGAATGAAGGGGCCTCAACCAAGCAAGGCACGAATTAATCGACGTGGACGCGAATGAATTGGTGGATGGATGGATGGATGGATGGATGGATGGATGGATGGATGACTGAATGAAGCGAGCGTCAAAGCGTCCTAGCGTCCAAGCGTCCAATCTTTCCTCCGACTGTCTGACCCCAGTTAACCGACCGTGGGGTGTGGGCCCAGAGACTCGCCCGGTAAGACGAGATAACGCTAGTAGCAGTAGAATTCAGTTCAGAAGGATGAATGCATGGCTTCCTTCTGCGAGCGATATGAAGCAATCAAGCAAGGAGTTCAGTGCTCATCTCCATGGCCTGTCCGTATCATACGTTCTGCATCTACTAGGATCTACAAGACATGTTCTGTCATTTAGCGCACACGTTTCTAAAGATTCTGAATCCAGTGGATTTTCTAAGGCGCATTCGGAAATTTGGCGAGACGAGCTTGAGTATCCAAGCCGATCCAAGCCGTTTCCCAAGAAAGTCCTTGAATCTCCCCGCCTGGCCCTTCGACAGGCTGGCGCCTTTGCTCCGTCGAGCTGGCAGTTCCACGTGGTACGCCACGCCGACGTACTGATGTACGCGTCAGACTTACGGCTGCACGCGGCTGCATTGAGTGCTATCCAAGACGTAACGCGTAACGTATCACCCCTCTGCGTATCACCAACCCTCTGTCACCAACGGTCGTACTGACGCGCGCGAGCCTTCAAGGCAGGCTTCAAGGCCGCTTGTGTCGGCTTGTCGCGGCTTGTGTCGCTACCTTCCTCCCCCCGCCCTGGGCCCGCCCCCCTTGCCCCTGCCCTTGCAGGCGTACTGATTTTATCAGGGAGGATTTTCTGGAGGTAACCGTATTGTCGACGTGGACTGAACTTATAACGTGAATAAATATGGCGCGGCTAAAGTCTAACGGGTCTAGCTCAATTTCTTTAACCGCTGCGAGCTGCGTCAAGAAAGCCTGGGTGCAGGTTAAACTGGTAGGCAACTCGTCGGTGCCATGCTGGTCAATGGCGAATGACACTGGGGGGGGGGGGGGGGGGGGGGGGGATTTTACTGGCACCTATAAAAGTTGCGAATCTCAATCAAATTTCAGCATACTGGTGTCGCTCGTCATGTGAAGTGAACAGTCATCATTTACAACACCAGCAACTCACGAAGAGGATAAACTGATAGAGATAAACTGGGAAGATAAAGATCAAATCTCCCTCTCTCTCCCTCCCCTCCTCTTCACATGTACTACAAAATAAATCATCTATTTACTGCCAATACGATTTCAGATTCAAATATGACCATAAATAGGCAGTCATAAGGGCTCAATGCTACAACCTTGCACACTCTAGGTTATTCATCTAGCTATATCATAGTTGCTTATGTTCGTGACTTCGTGGACATTTTTTATGATCAGAACATTGATGCCTCGAAACTGTATTTCAAATTTAAATTGTTACATGGTTTTCCAGCCAACTCTGGGTTGCTCACCGTCTTCTAATTCCAAGACCCACCCGTGCCACAACCACGTAACCAGGGAGCATGCTAAGCGAATTAGACAGGCATGAAACTTTATTGTTGCGGCCGAGCAGCTAGGAGCCTAAGATAAATACACGTAATAAGAATGATAACCGCTCAACACTAAACATGATTGACATGGGGAGGACAAATGCATATATGAATGTATGTTACAGTTCAGGAGTAGGCCAAATAGGCTAAAGGGACTTGCCCAACCGTATAGGAAGGGCTAAAAAAGAAGAGGCACTAATGAACTAGACCCCAAACAATCGTTTAACCGACGGGGGCCGTGAGTTCGTGCTACAGTGATAATTTAATTCTACAATAAAAATGAGGCTATATCAAGGTTGACAAAGTTGATCTCAATGATCTCACGACCGCCGTTGTAAACTTGCAATCTGTTTGGTATGATGTCATGAAGTGCTTGCTATATTTTCAAGCCCTTCCCGGTAGTCTAGAAATACTTTGTTTTACAAGGTTGGGCAAGCCCCTTCAGCTTAATTGGACTGTCATCAACATGCATACATACAAACAAATTTTTGGTAGGTGCAGCTCACTGAGGCAACTGTGAGTATCTGCTACAATCCCTAAACGCTTAGGCTCCACCCCCTTGATAGCAGCAAGTCAGCAAGATCCACCCAAGTCCATCATCTGGTTGCCAAGCCTGATGCATTAACTTTTTCGAGATTTCACATCATCCCATACCTCGCTGGCTTTGTGACAGACGGCCAGAGGGTCATCCATCTCACATGCATACACAGCTGAAGCGCCCACCATGGGGCCCACAATAAATGTTGGAGCTAGGACTGCGTCAAGCAAGTGTAAGATTTAGTAGAGTGGATGTAAGGAAGGAAGGGAGCATTCTGTATTTGTGTTTGTCTTTGTGTGTTTTATCTGTGCTTGTTCTTGTACTTGTGTTTTTATCTGTTCTTGTGCTTGTGATTTTATCTGTGTTTGTGCTTGAGCTTGTGTTCGAGCTTGTGTTCTTCTCTGTGCTTGTGCTTGTGCTTTTGCTTGTGCTTGTGTTTGTGTTCGAGTTTGTGTGTGAGCTTGTGTTCTTATCTCTCACAACAAATATTCGGGCCATCTACAGACTTAGACAGAACTTGTTACGGAACTTTTACAGAGGTCGCCATGTAACCAAAGTCTGGTACCAGAGTAGAGTAATTTGTACTGAGGGTTTACAGACTTTGACCTTTGTAACCCCCTGTAAACCCCCCGTAACGGGCTATGTAAAGGGCCCGGATATTAATGGTGTGTGCTTGTGCTTGTGTTTGATTTCGTGTTTGAGCTTGTGTTTTTATCTGTGCTTGAGTCTGTGCTTTTGTTTGTATCTGCGCTTATGCTTGTGCTTGTATCTGCGCTTGTGTTTGTGTTTGAGCTTGTCTCTTTATTTGTGCATGTGCTTGTGTTTGTGTTTTTGATCTGTGCTTGTGATTGCGCTTGAATTTGTGTTTGCGTTTGAGCTTGTATTTTATATGCTTTGTGTTTGTGTTTGTGCTTATGTTTGCCTTTGTGTTTGTGTGAGCGTGTGCTAATGTTTGGGTTTGTGTTGTACCTTTCGATTTATCTGTGCTTGTGCTTGTGTTTGGGTTTGTGTTAATGATTGAGCTTGTGTTTTTATCTGTGCTTGTGCTTGTTGTTGTGTTTTTATCTGCATTTGTTCTTGAGTTTTTAAATGTGCCTATGTTAGTATGTGTGCTTGTGTTTAAGTTTGTGTTTGAGCTTGTGTATTTTCTGTGCTTGTGTTTGATTTTGTGTTTGAGCTTCTTTTCTTGTCTGTGCTTGTGCTTTTGTTTGTGATTTCATCTGTGTTTGTGCTTGTGTTTGTGACGAGCCAAAGCTTATTGGTAATCTATGTATGGAATCTATGTATGGAACCTGTGTATGGAATACGAGGGTGGGGGGGGGGGGTGGGGGGCAAGGGGGGGGGGGGGTGGGGGGGGGGGGGGGGGGGGGGGAGAGGAAGACAGAAAACCGCATCATCAAAACGGCGTCCGATTTAGATGGGAGTTGGAATTGTGGAAGTTTCAGACAAAAGGAGGGGGGAAATAAAGTTTGCTTTTTACTCCCCCACCCACACACCTCGTAAAACAACCTTCCCACACTACCCACCCTAAAATGGGGGTCATTCAAAAGATATTTCCGTGCCCTATCCCATAAAGGGTTCCCAGGGTAACCTGGTCACATCCCCAAAAAATATATTTTTTTCTTCTAGTTGTATAGTTATATTCAATGATGTTAGCTAACATGCAATGTTGATATACACCGCCATGTAATTATGTACATTAATATTCAATTGCATAGAATGCCATTCGATGATGTATACTTTTATTCAATGACGAGCGGGGGGGGGGTCCCCCCCCCCCCCACCCCCACCCGGAAATCTTGTGTCTTGCTGAAATAACTCAGTTTTTAGTGTCAAATTAAATAGAATTTTGCAAGAAATCCGAATTTGGAATCACTTAGATCAAAAAGTGAAGTTTGGAGAAAAGCGTTTTTTCACCAAGAATTCTGTACTTTGTATCGCAATTTGCTATGCTTATATGTTGGCCAAACAACATCAAATTAATACTGAGTACCATAGAATTCATCAGAGAATTCGAATTTGTACAAAATTGAGGTTAGGGGCCGTTAGGGGAAAAATAAATGCAAACGTTTGTTATGCTCTTTTCTCACGATTTTGATTGTCTGATTAGTGAGCCAAATGGAGGGGAATGCTTGTGCCAATTTTTGATTCTGCGGACTGTGTGGCTTAGATGTTTCCAAATGGATGTTTAGAGAACATATGTATTCCCAAACACATGTTTGCGCACATGTTTGGATGGCTCACATTTACTTAAGTAGCTCAAGGCACCCTTGAATATAATTATTACCGGTGAATTGCAGCTTTTTGGCCCAAACAAGTGATAACTGGTTTTGTTTCTTCAATTGCGATGCTCAGATGTGCTCTTATGACCTAACTACATACTATGTATAATTGGTATGCGATGTACAATGTGTACCCCATCTTACTCCAAGAGGCTTCAATTTGTACCAAAACCCATAAAATGACGTTTTTAGAGAAAATGTTTTTCCCAGATCTTAGCGTACTTTGTACCGCACTTTACTCTGCTTATATGTTGGCCAAACATGATTTCCTTAGTTCTACATGTCATAGAATTTCAAAAGGAATCCGAATGTGCATTCACATTTAGATTTGGAGCCTTTTTATTTTTTACTCAACCGTTTTTGATGCCTCGAGGACACATTTTCCAGGGAGGAAACCCTTCAACACCAAAATAAAAAAACTACGTTTTTCGATTTTGATGTTTTTTCGGGCATTATGCTCATACATCTTTCAAGGGGTTGCCCAAACGTGATATAAAGCCAAGTTAAGATTTTAGTCAAAAACACTTAAGGGACCTCTAACTCCCTGTTAGACTAGTGCTAAACTAGACAACAAGCTTTGAGTCCTCACCGTCACTTTTTTCACAAACAGAAGTTTGTTCCGAGACTTTTCCGAGACCGTACGTTCAAGGCGTGAAACGAATTGTCGCGTGATGATTATAGATGCGTCACCAAGCTTGTCGATTGGGTTTCCAACTGACATTGCCATCAATCTCAAATGTCTTTTCGCTCAAATGTAGACCTCATTGTCAGGAACCTGCCTTTCCTTTTCATTTTATGATTGATTCACGAGCGCGGCTAAAATATAATTACACGCATCCCGTCTCCTACTTCAACTTGCAGGTCCCCAGACTTCTGTCGAGTGATTTTAGTGTAACCATTGACCGTATTGTTCGAGTACCCGTTCGTAGTACACCGTTCGACTACCCTTATGTCCAGAGTACCAACCTATCAGTGCTACAAGTTACTGCACACTGTGCTACAGTGCCGCGTCACACTGCTACGGTGCTGCGTCCGACTGTCGTGGTTTCTTATCCTGATCTAGGTTGCGCGAATGTAGATCTTACTGTAAAGAACCTGCCTTTTCTTTTGCCAGCATGCAGCAACGGTTGCCAACAGTCAGCAACCAGCTTCGGACTGTTCCCAGATCACCACATGTAGATGGGCAAACCATTCATCGCTTCACATTCTTCTAAGCCTTTCCAAGAATGCGTCAATCTCTTCTTCAGCATTCTTTATTCAACGTTCTTCATCGTTATCGTTATCTCGTCGTTAATTTATTCTTGGCACAATGGGATGCGTAGGCATATATAAACACTCCCCTGCGAGAACACAAGGTGGAGAAGGTTCGCAACTATCCAAAGCAATTACATTATCACATACAGTCTCAATTTGCTGAGCTAAAAGAGTAGGTTATTCTGCGCCTCGGTTTTGTTCTGCTCTTTGTTTGTACTGTCCTCGTCTGCCCCCCTACTTTGTTCTGCTGCCTTTGTTCTTTGCGCTTCGAAGGTCGTCACTTCTTCCTGCACGCAGATTATTCCCGGAATTGTTGCTCGCCCGCCCGAATCCAACTTTGATCAGAGATCTGTCCTATACTCCCATCATACAGCCCCACGCCCACGCCCCCCCATCACTAGTCTCCCCCGGCCAGGCACGAGCCGATTGTCCAACTTAATTTCGCATGTAAAAAACGTTGTCAACAGATCCTGAGGATAAGCTATGTTGAAAGCGATGATGAGGTACAGGAGCTTATTTCCTACCCCCCCCCCCCCCCCCCCCCCCCCTCGATGGAATATATCATACATGTATAGAATATACGCACGGAATCTATGTATAGAATCTATGTATGGAATCTAAGCATGGAATCTATGTATGGAATCTATGAACCTACCTAACACTGGAGACACGATGGATCTGATGAAATGCATTTTTCGGATCAACTTCTTTGTCCAGTGTACTGCCACAGAGCCCAGAGCTATGCCTACAATGTATCTCCTGCGCAGTTGGGGAAAGCAACATTCCAGATTTAGACCGTGTTTTGACTGTGCCAGAATGGGTGCAAGTGGTTGAGATGCCACTTGCATGGACATCATGTGCCTGCAATTGCTTTTGGCTGCGCTTTTATAGAGCACTGACGAGGCACCTGTGACCATTTTACAAAGTAAGCTGCATGCGTTCATATCTTAGGTTGTGACTACAGCTCATTTCTCAGCGTTGGATATTGTAGCCAGTGACAGATTAACTTGCCCAACCAAGGTGAGACTTGGCTGCGTGTTGATGCTGATAAGCTGATACTGATAGAAAACAGACATTAATTCACCAACCACCAGTCCTTTTCCTGCTGGCTAACCAGCAGATCCAGGCTATCCATGAAGCTAACCGCTGTAACTTCTAGGAATCGAAGATGCATGCAAGTTAGTTTGCTATACTCAGTACCTCCTACACATTTCCCCTTCCCCTTCCTAGAACCCAACTTGATACAAGCTTGTGAGCCTTGCAGCTAACATGGCAGTCATTCCACAGCAATACATAATATATGTGTGGGTACCCACTGGTCACCTTGGGGAGATGTCCATCTATGTGTCGCCAAACAAATGGAACAGTGGGTGGAGGGCCCAATCAAATAATCCTCATGGATATGTTTGTGCCCAACTCACCCAGATCGTGCGGCTTGCTTGCCACTGATATGCGGATGCCTCCAGGCTGCTCCTTCCCCTGCTGTCTTCCTCTTTTGAGTCAGACTTATCTCGGGCATTCGGGATTTGGGTTGGGCCATGGAAGCTTGGGTGTTTCAACAATGAGGAACTGGTCAAGTACGGGAACGAGATGTCCAACTCGAGCAAGGTAGGGAAAGACCTCGCGTATGAGAAATAATTGACTCCCTGCAAGACCCAATAGGCACAGGATCGCAAACTAAGTTAATTGCGCAACCAGCATATAATTGGTAAATGAAACAAGCGTGTGCTTGAACAGGTAACAAGTCGAGTCGAGTAGCAGTGCGCACTACCAGAGCTTCATCCCGTTAGATAGGTGATCCTACGCTTACGTGTATCCGTGTAGGCCTAGTTTGGGGTAGGGGCGGGCAGGGGCGTAGGGGCGGGTTGGGGGGCGGGTAGGGGGGCGGGTGCGGGCGCCAACGTGGCAGCCAGACAAGGAACGTGCCAGGTCACAGAGGCTCTGCCAGGTCAGTACTACGTTCGGCCACTACGTTCAGCACCACGTGCAGGTGAGGAAAAGGAGTGTTTGTGCAGCTAACTCACCAGACGCAACTGCCGAACTGATAACGCTTGCAGGGAGCCAGGGACCCCCACCCATGGCATCACCTACTCTGCAGCAGAAGCCTCTACATCCGTGGGCTACTGTGTTGCAGATCATGCAGCTTGCTTGCTGACCCGAAAATCCACCACAGGGTGTTCGCCCGCCATGGTGGGACCGTCTCATGTCCAGCCTCCAGGCCTCCACAACGGCCTTTTCCAGTACATAAGCTGAGTATATATGTGGCAGCCACTGTAGCTGCACAAGAATAACTCTGGCTCAGAAAGCTGCAACTCTGCAAGTCTGCATTGGTAAACAGCCAGCTACCCTCACTACACATGGGGATAATCAAGCTGCTATTGCAGCGTGAAACAGTGGGAAGCTACCCACCAATCAAGCACCAGGACACTCGCTTCCACTTCCTCAAGGAGTCAAGGAGAAGGCATCACCATAGGCTGGGTTCCCACAGGAGGAAATACAGCCAGGTAGCTAACATGTTCACCAAGCCTCTTGCCAGGATCGAGTTCCAAGCCTTCCACCAGGTCCTTGGCTGCAAGAACAAGCATACCCGGAGCTGAGGTTCTGTTTGTGACTAGTTTTTGTTCAAGTCCTTATTGTTATTTTGTTCAGGCTTCACCCTTTGCGCTGCCAGAATGGCTCCTTTTCCTTTTGTCACGACCTCCCTCCTTGATTGGCAGGATTTTTTTCTTTGCCTAGAAGTACCCCTGGATTTGGTACCTCCAGCCTTTTAGTCCTGGTTTATGAATTTATTCAGGCTCTCCTACTTCTCATACCGCATTCACAGTTTCACACTTCAGAACCGGTATAAAAGTCCAATGGTTTCATCAAGCAAGCAGGACTAGCAGAGATACAGTTACAAGGCGATTGCAGGTATGCTGACCTAACACGGCATCATAATATTTGCTAGAAGAATACAATGAGGAGCGCGTTCTGTATTGCATTCCTGTTTTGACTCGCCAGGGGCGAAGTATAAATGCCGAATCAAATGTGGAATTCAAATGA
The DNA here is from genome assembly GCA_013435795.1 of Chlamydomonas sp. ICE-L. Classification (NCBI taxonomy): domain Eukaryota; kingdom Viridiplantae; phylum Chlorophyta; class Chlorophyceae; order Chlamydomonadales; family Chlamydomonadaceae; genus Chlamydomonas; species Chlamydomonas sp. ICE-L. The sequence goes on along the minus strand of JACBWV010000383.1, from coordinate 67,812 downwards.
GAATTCCTATTCAGTTCAGACCGAAACTCAGTAAGTACTGCCACATCACTCGTGGTTACATCTATCTTGGGAGTACATTCTAGATACACATGAATGTCACGCTCTATTCGGTTCGTTGGTGACCTATCCCCACCCCAAGACCCAACTCTACACTGATGGCTAGAGGGGAAGGCAGTGGCCTACCCCCCCCCCCCCCCCCCCCCCCCCCCCCCCCCCCCCCCCCTCCCCCCTCCTGCCCACCCATCCACCAACATCTCCCTTCGCACGAATCAAAAATAAAAACCTTTGACGAGTTCCGCCATGAAATACATGGAAAAATCTGATCAAGCAGTACGCGTACATCTGATACACAACAGATGGTACTCACAGTCAGGCTCCGGATACCAGGGCTGTGCATCCAACTTTGCCAGTCTTCTGAACAGTATATAGGAATGGATGATGACTGCACCTTTCCACAACACATCTGTGCATCCCACTCTGCCCAATTTATTACCTGGACAAGTCTTTAAACTGTCTGATCCGCTTAGTGTGCTCCCTGATCCCCATGGGTATCGCACGGGGGAACTTAGGATTGGCAGACGGTGAGCAGCCCAGAGTTTGCAAGAACCAGGTAACAAAAAAAAATCCACTCTGCCTCTAATAGCCAGATAGCCAGATCTTCAATACTCGTTAATGCGTGCATGAATAATCATTAATAATTTTCGAACTGATCGCTGGTTATGTAGCGCAGTCGAGGGGGCAAAGGTGGTCGTTCTAAGCGTGGAAACCTAGGAGGAAAAGATGGACGGGAAGGTGGTGATGACCGGCTGGATGGTGGAGGGCTTGGAAGGCGTGGGGAAGGTGGTGGAGGGCGTGGGGAAGGTGGTGGGGGGGTAGGAGGGCGTGGGGAGGGTGGTGGGGATGGGCTTGGAGGGCGTGGGGAGGGTGGTGGTGGGCGTGGAGGTGTGGGAGAGGGTGGTGGTGGGCTGCGAGGATTGGGAGAGGGGGGGGGTGATGGACTTGGGGGTGGTGGTGGAGACTGGTCACCACCAGAACGGCTTACGGTCACGGTTGCAACTCCATTCTCAGACGATATAAACTTGATGCTCAGCGTTTTGTGCTTGTCCTGAAAGACCTGACCAGGGATGAGAGTTGCTTGAAGCTCTGGCTTCTCAGCAACTCTACCCTGCAGACCGTCAAAGATGTGAATCGACACACGATTGGCATACTGCGGCAGAAGGCCTCTGGTATTCATATCTCCAGAGTCACCAAGGATGGCTTCCCTATAGCTGATATAGAAGTTAGGGGTGCGAGCGTACACAGGCGCTGGCTCCTTCCAGTTCTGACGAATGCGCACAAAGTTTTTGTCGGATGCCTGTGTGTTAGGCACTTGGTAGGTCATGGATGCACCTGCTTGAAGGCTTCCAGAATCAAGGGAGGCGATCCCATCAGCCCAACCTAGCTGCCATAAGTGTGGAGCATTGAAGCATCGAAGGGACGAGCAGCCTCCCCTGCAGAAGGATAAAAAGGTGGGCACTTCAGATTTGTACGCAAGTATGTATGTATGTATGTATGTATGTATGTATGTATGTATGTATGTATGTATGTATGCATGTATGTATGTATGTATGTACAGTACAAGGGTTGCCAAATAGGTTCTAGAGGGACTTGCCCAACCTTAAAAGCTTTACATATAACAAATGATGAAGCATACTTCATAACATGCATGCTGCCCAAGAGCATTCAATCGTTTTGCAGGCTGATGCAGAGTCAGCCGTTTGCGTGTTGTTACGTATCCAGTCTATTTCGTGGTATTAATCATGCCTCTTCTATTACCATCGCAGAACACGGCTGACTAACGTAATGCAACACACAGCAGGGGAAAATCAATATGCCGTGCTTACTTTGATAGCACATTATATAATTATATATTGCAGTTCAAAGGCAGTTAGATAGGCCGATGGGATTTGTTTACTTCACTGTTTCTTTTTGGGGCTACTTATGGCAGCTTCCAACCAGCTCCATCAGCCAGCCACTAGGTCAAGCCCAAAGTTTGCAGCTGCATTGGAGTGACTATCATATCAGCTTTCAGGCGCACTAGCTAGTTTCTGGTTTGGCCCAAGGACGGGTAGAGGGAGCTTCTTAGCAGTGCTTTGTGTGGTCCCTCTCAAAACAGTGGTTAACTTACATCGAACATGAGCAGTCACCATACTCATCGCCGGGAGTGGTAGAGTGCTGCATGCCAAGGTTGTGACCCAACTCATGGAAGATGGTGTCAAAGGCCCCATAGCCAGCCTGGAAGGATTTGGGTGCATACAGGTGGTTGTAAGAGGGGAGTATGCATAATCACTTAGTCAGTTACTATTGAAAGTGGTGCTCGTGAATATCAATGTGCCTACATTACGCCAGGTGTGTGAATCGCTACGGTGCTCACTCACAAACACAACAGTGCCGAATACCAAGACACACTAACAAGAAACGTAACCCTCGAAATCCAGGTGAGGGGTCAAGGAAGCAGGCATCTATCTATTTTGCATAATAATAATAAAAATTGAATCCAAATAAATGAGACAAATACAAATGATACCCCAATCCACCAAGCCCATGCTCACATTAATCCAAGTGTAGCAAGAGCTGCCGCAGCCAAGAGAGGCCAGTCCTGCCCATCCGCACCCTCTCAGTCCAGGGGGTAGAATGAGAATACGTCGCTTGTAGATATCAAGGTTGAGGCCCAGCTGCAATGCAAGATACAGAGGGCAATGTCGGACAGCGTTTGTAGCACTTTGGGGGGGAAAGGGGCTTGTTGATGTCGCCTCAGCACAACCCAACTCCATAGCAGACAATAATATTAACGTCTCTTTTTACTTTCCTCCAACCTAAGGTCCTGCACACTGTAATCTTTTAGTGGCTACAATCATAGAGAAAATTGTATGATTCGTGTACAACTATCTACACTCTGCTGATTTTGTGAGAATGGTTGGTGGTTGGAAAACCCCTTGGATGATGTGGAGTGGGCTTGGGCTGGGCAAACACTTGCCAGCCTATGACAATGTATTGTAATGTAAATATGTAATGTAATGTAATGCAATGCAATGCAATGCAATGCAATGTAATGTAATGTAATGTAATGCAATGTAATGCAATGTAATTGACCTTCAAGGATAAAAAATCCATGTGCACCAACAGAACATAGAATGACCAAAGAGCAGGGCATTCTTTCACAGCTACCTATAGTGATCGCTACCTGGGACCCTGTTTGGGCCAATCATCTTGCTGATACCCGAACTTTCTGGGGCGGCCTTTCAGGCTGCCCTAGCCAGATCACCATCTGGACTCCACCCTTGGAAAACACTAAATTCCTAAAAGCTATTTGAAGACCTTTTTTGTGAAACAAACAAAATTTCTGCCACATGGAGTTCATATTGCAGTCTTGGGAAGCCAGATAGGAAGAAAGAGGCATGCTCATCTTCAAACGATAAATATGATTTACACAGGTATGACATGGGTCACAGCGTTGTGGGTTGTGCACATGATGATTCATTTACTTGGTGGTTCATGCATCTCACAACGAATGAGGCAACGGACTTACCCCTCTTGCATAATCCTCAGCGAAATGAGCCCAGCCGTAAATTTCAGGGCCGCCGCATAGGTTAGCGTTCCATTTTTCGCCCCATGAGTTAACACCCTCACATGGCAAGCTGAGCCTGTACACGAGGTTGTTCTTCGCATTGAATGTTGCTTTGCCATAGGAGCACATTTCATGGTAGTCTTGCATGGTTCGAATGCCAGGCCTGCTGTCAGGACCGTTGACCCACGTGGAGTTGAAGGTCTGCAGACAGATTTCAGAGCGGGAAGAGTGAGGTAGAGGGTGGTCACATAGGGCTCATGACGTGAAAGGGGGGGGGGGGGGGGGGGGGGGGGTAGATGGTGCTCGCACAGGGCTCATGACATGGAGAAGCAATCGGGGGCACTGGTCTAGAGGTACCTCCAAAACTATACACCTTGAGTTTCAGATATATGTATGTATGTATGTATGTATGTATGTATGTATGTATGTATGTATGTATGTATGTGTGTATGTATGTATGTATGTATGTTAGTTACAGAACATCCTGTCTAGCTATCCCCAGCCTGTAATACATCAATGCCACAACCTCACAGACTTCCTAAGATAAACAGAGCAAACAATTGTAACTTTCACAGGGCAAGGTCAGTGCCCTAAGAGAGGCATATGTAATGTTTGGATATCAGTACATGCACAGACACATTTCGAAATGCTGACCTTGAGATCATGGGTATTTTTATATCCACAAATGTCGAGGACAAAGGTGACGGACGTAATGTCGATGACACCAACGGGCTTTGTGTAGTCCTTGCCTCCAATTTGCTGCTCAACCATCAGCGCCTCAACAAAGATTGTGTTGGTAGTTTCATTGAACGGACCAGCCACCGAAATCGTCATTCCTGCATAACAAGTAAGCTTCCAAGTTTAGGGTCCACATCTCTGGTCTTACACATGTAGGTTTGACTAAAGAAATATAATATTTTAGGTTGGGGGTAGAACACTAGACCATAGGGAAATGAGGCTAGATACTGACAGGGATCAAGCTTATATCAAATATTGAAGCTGGGTAGCATAAATAATAATACAACAAAAAATAGTACGCCCTATTACAAGGTGTGAGGTTGAGGGGGGCAGCTCATTTGCTTACACTGGGGCCAACCTCCAATGAGTAGCATAACTTCCATCTAACACTTTCTTCACACCTAGTCTGCTTTGAGGCCTTAGCCGACTTTGACACATATGAATAGGGAACGGTAACTAATATTATTTTTTGAAAATATAATACTATAAATATGATTAAATTGTCACAATAATCAGGCAATTATATTAGCTTTTCAAATAAATCCAAAATTCTGGTGAGACGGCTCGACCGTCTAATATTAACAAACATTGACTCATATTATTCATTCACTAATATAATCTAACTTAGCCTTTCCCTTCATATGAAGTGTGAAGCAGGTGTGATGTCCAGCTGCAGGAGGAGGACTGATGGCAAAGCAGAGCAGCCATGGTGAGCGCTGCTGTAATCAGCAATTTATTCTAAATTCCAGGGCGTGACAGGGCAGCCTTACGGCAGATTCTGACAGAAAGCTGATGCATGGCTATACTGTGCCCCCCAAATATCTTATTTTCGTTTTTTCACAACAGCAGAGAAGTAAATTACAACAATTGCTTGGAAAACAAGACCCTTTCCCCAGGTCCCGTGGTGATGCCAAGCGAGCTCCCACCCCTGTCCACCCAACCTTCACCCCCCCACCCGCCACCACCGCCCTCCTGACACCGACATAACATTACATTGTCATTGACAGGCCACTAAGACAAGTCCGCTCCACAGCATCCGGGAGGGGTCTTTCAACAAATCCTCAGAAAAAGAAAGGCGCTATTGCAGCAAGCAAGCATTAATATCAGCACTAATTCCATATGACCTAATTACCTGCTACAAGGTCAGGCACTTGTTCAACTACATCAGGTGCTTGAGAGAATTGAAGGTTGTTCTTCATCATCCCATTCACCAAGGCGTAAGTTATAATCTCCTCTTTTCCAAGCATAGGGTCAGGGTTGGGAAACTCAGTGACAAACAGCTCTCCTGCGGGGGGGGGGGGGGGGGGGGGGGGGGGGGGTACGGATCAGTGGTGCAGTGGTATATCAGTTTGATGGCGGTGGTGGTATGTGTCACAGTCCAAGGGTGGCCAGGTAGACTTAGTCAGATTACCCTATCCCAATACAATAAGATATGAGAGCGTGACCGCCTTAAGTATGAGGGATAAAAAATATGATGAACCAGAAAACAATATATGTCTCAATCACCAGGAGGACTTTGCGTTCATGATGTTTCTTGCATTGAGTTATAACCACCACGATTATTTTTATTTCCGATTTCTATTGGCCAGGTTTAGTAGCTACTTGGGCTACTCAAGCCTGATTTCAGGATTGTTGTGTTTCAGGATTGTTTAGGAACAAGTCTAACTCATCGAATCATTGCTATGTGTTGCTTACCTCTAAACCTTACAGTCCCAAGTTGAGCCTGTGAACCACAGAGCGAGAGAAGGAGCAGGAGGAAGGTGCCTTTTGTGAAAGGGCTCATCCCTTTGGTTTGTGATGGTTGCAGCATCATGTTGCCTGTCTGGGAGTTAGAAGTTGGTGTCAGAATATGTTGCATGGGACCATGTCATATCTTTTACTGTCATGCTAATGTACTATTGTAGAAGAAGAAGAGGAAGTGGAAGAGGAAGAAGAAGAGGAGGTGGAAGAGGAAGATGAAGAAGATGAGAAGATGAGAAGGAGGAGAAGGAGGAAGGAAGAAGGAGGAGAAGGAGCAAGTAGGAAGAAGAAATGAGACGAGAGGAAGAGAGAAGAGAGAAGAATCAACGACTGTGCGTAAGATTAGCTGACCTAAGATGCTTAGATACAGGATGAAGCATGAACATACATCTGGGCTGCAAACAGAAATAGTTATTAGGTATCGTTATGTTTGAATAGCCAGTAGGCTGGTCTCTTTGTCTTGAGTCACCAAAGGTCTATATCAACCAAGCATATGCAACAAAGAGAGCATGAGTTCAAGCTTGCATGTAGTTGCTGCTGCTATGAAGGAGTAGCTTGTGAGCAAGTGACTTAGTAGGTGCGGACTCAAAGTAGGGGTTACCAAAGAGGGGGGCGCAAAATTATGTGATTTTAGTTGTTAATGTTACTGCCAAAGATGGAGAGCAGGCAAATTGCTGGCCAGAGCCATGTAACCAAGTTCAAGTACAAGATGGGGGGCTCTTAGTAGCTGGCCTTGATACATGCCTGGATTAGAGCTACCCAGGCATGTGAGCATGTCCTATCAGTTGGTGGCATGAAACGATTCTGGCTGTTGGGAATAAGCTGCAGTCCATTGGGGTTGGAAGAAAGGTCTCAGGTCTCTGTCTTGGGCTCAGGAAGGAAGAAAGAAGACAGCAGGATGCGCGAGTTGGAGGGACGCGTGATTGTCGAGTACTCGCGTTGGCGTTCGTGAGGATACGGCTAGGTGGTGAAAAAAATGGCGACAGGAAGCTCCAGGGGGCATATGGCTGAGGGAACCGCCTGGGCTGGGATGAAAGCCAGCGATTGTCGTTGTGTTGATATGTCATAGCCTCCCGACACCGGCTGATGAGGGTGGTCGGACCTCCACACAAAGGTCATTAGGCTGAACCGAAGCTGGCGCTGTCTTTTCGACCCAACACAACGAAGATAGCGGCGAGGGTCGACAGCAACGGCGCACGCACTGCGATGAGCGGATGCCGAGTAAGTTCGGCATGGGCGATTGTTCGAATACAAATCCAAACGTCAGTTGAGTAGCCGTACCGTTGGTCAGCTGGACCTCCTGGCTGTCGAGAGCACGTCAAATCGCCGAGTTCCGCCTAAAGGCGTCTTCGTCTTGTCACTGAGCGGACGATGCGGATGCAAAACCTTTTTGTAAGCTCGCCAGAAGGTGTATATTTGAAGAAGACTTGGCCAAAACTAGGAAGCTGTATTGTTGTCGCCTTGTTTATACGAACGACCGTTTAACTTAACTTGGGGTTCACGACGTCTCGCCCGTCTCGTCTCGTCTCGTCTCGACGTCTTCTCACCCGACCCGGCTGACTACCCGAACCAATTCGTCCGTTTCGTCTTCCGAGAGAATTCCAAACTCATGTCCGCAGGTTGGTGAAAGGCCGGCCCACTCTGTCACGGTGCGCGGAAGTTGCGAAGGCAGGCGAGGAAGTCGGCAAGAGACACATCTTCGCATCCTGGATAACGGGTCACACTTAAGATCCCAGTAATCGTGCTAAACAATTTTGAGACAGGACGAGGCAGGTACGCACATGCCTTATAACTGAACCCCCGCTGACTGAGATTTACTGAACAATTACTCGCGCATAATTATACCACCGAACTCGGTTATTGAATTTTAGTACCGTAGCCTGGCATAATCTCATAATCTAATTACTACGCTTCCACGGCTGGCAGATGGGGGCAGGATTATTACCTAGAGTGAAACATCACAAACATTGGGAAATGTGCAATACTGTAGAGTCGAATCCGGCTTTAGGGCTAGGGATTTTGTATTTTTGTACACAAGGAAGTCGGAGCATCGCACCCCCCAGTTGCCGCTCCAATTTTCTCCGAACTATTTCCATACAAAAATTGACATCTGGTGAAGACAACCGGACAATGCTTTGATTTGAATTGGGAATATCACTGCCGAAAAAGGCGATCAGCCTTGAAGGCTGGAGCCACGTGAACAAGTCCGAGTTGAAGTGGATAACTGGATGCCGGTACTCAACTCAGTGACTCCTACCGATTGTGATGATTTGTTCGCGTTTACATTTTTCCTGGTCTTGTCTTTACTGCCGAAGGCGGCGAGCAGCCTACTTGCTGCCTGGAGCTATGCAATAAAGTTTTACTAAGACCAGAACACAAGACAAGAGAGCAAGAGACCAGAACACACCACTGTACAAAATACAACTTGGGCAGGCTGCTAAATAAATAGGTGTTACACCCTGCGGCGACTGGCAAGGCATGAGGTTGAGGGGAGCAGCCCGTTCGCTGTCAGCCTGCTAAATCTCTTATGTAGCGCACTTGAGCTTTATCCGTGGCAAGTGCAATTTTAAAGTACGGTATAAAATGCTTACTTGATAAGGGAGTAATAGGGGCTTCCAATTTCCAATTAATGGTTACATTTGAAACTAATGGTCACAGACTCACAGTAATTAGTACATGTGATGCGCGACGATCAAACAATGTGATACGCCACGGATCTCTTACTCTCCTACACAATGGTCACAGACTCACAGTAATTAGTACAGGTGATGCGCGGCGGTCAAACAATGTGATCTGTCGCGGATCTTACTCTCCTTCTTCCTCACATACCTGGACAAGTCTTCTAAATTTATACCGGTTACCCGCTTAGTAAGCACCCTAGTTTCCATGGGTATAGCACAGGGGGCTTGGAAGATGGTGAGCAGCCCAGAATTGGCCGAAAAGCCATGTAACAATCCAACATAATCCTACTTTCTCTCATAAATACTCTCCAGTTAAAAGTGGCTCCACTGCTCCAGCATACATACAGGCAAACAAAATTATGCGAATATCTGTTCTACTAAGGCATGGTCCTGGCAATCCTCAGCAAAACAAAACTAGAACCATTATGGAACAAGCCACAAGCCCACAACACACATGCGCTCATGCCTATGGCTGCCTTCCAGTGATAAGGTTGAACCTGGTGGCATCAGGGGAGGAGGAAGAGCAGTGGGAGCGAAATTGATGTCAACTTTGTGTCATGATGGATTTTAACATCATCCAAGGGTCACACTAAGGAGAGTTGTGATTGGTGGGTTAGGGGTTGGATAGTATCACACCATGTTGCATGTTTAGGGAACGGCAGTTTGATATCATATGATGCTGACAGTCTGAGGAGCAGTTTAGATGGCATAACACCTGTTACTTCCCTTTATTCAGATTATGGCACATACCGGCATGCATGACATTTGCACTGACTTGGTTGTAAAGCCTCACCCTGGAAAGTTAAGCTCATGCACAAAACGTGACGTGAATACCGGCAGGCCATGTAAGTAGGTTGGCAGATGCAGGATTTGTTTTGTCATCAATGTATCTGAGCAATTCAATACCATTAATTTTAATCATTAATTCCATCTGAAGGACGAGCAATCCAAGTCCCAAGAAACCCACTCACACAAGACTTTTCAGCCATGGGCTGCTGCCTTCCAACAAGACAGCAAAATATAAGTGTATGCATGTGGTTAAAGTCCAGAGCTAGCCAAATAGGCTGAAGGGACCTGTCCAACTATGATATCAGGAGGGGTTAAAACCGTGGGGAGTAGTGTGTGTGTGTGTGTGTGTGTGTGGTGGTGGTGGTGGGGGGGACCGATCGACTGAACCCCAATCAATCGTTTTCCCAACAGGGCCCCTGAGTTCGTGCTACAGTGATTATCTAATTGTGTGATTACAGTGTGTTGCAACAATATGTATTGATGTTGAGGGAACAACAGAGCGTCTAGATCAAGGGATAAGATATGGGACTCACTTGATAAGGCCCATGCTGAAGCCTTGTGCCATCAGAGGCATCACCAGAGCACCCTGAACACAGAGAATCCCAAGTTAGGATGCAGTACAAGCAACAGCTAGAAGCATTCAGACTGTTCAAACTTATAATTGGACCACACCCACAAGCATCTGACAAGGGCGTGGCACTAAGCCGTTCCAGGTCATATTAGCACGCCCTTCTACAATGGCGATTTTAACAGCGTTCAAATGATTCAGCAGTGCGCAAATCTCGTGTGCCTATTTGAACACTGATGGAGTAGAATACAAACTATTACACGCAACAGACAATGAGCTGCCAGATTATCGGCATAACAATCATTTCTTGCACTTCCATCATCCATAATTAATTAATTAATTAACCTAACTGCAAGTAGAATTGGATCTTAAAACAGTTTTTTTAAACTCGTAAGTAATTGAGCCCATCAGGTGCAACAGGTGTAACCCATCAGGTGCAACAGACAAATGAGTCCATATAGTGAAGAGCCTCACCTTGATGGTGGTCCAACCGGCCTTGAACAAACCTTGGATGCCCTCCCCTGTCAAAGCAGAATCAATGACAGCCTTCCAGAAAGGTGCGACTTCCTCCGACCAATTGGCTGTCTTGATGTCAACCAGGCCAGCCTCAGCTGTGTATGCATCAAGGGTGTAGTGTCTTAGGTGGCGCATATAGGCAGAGATAGCTTTGATTCTTTGAAACATGTTAGTATGACTCAGGCATGTTCCCTCAAGCACCGAGCTACCACGAGGCTTTCGAGCAGGCCAAAACAAATCAGGAGAATAGTTGGTGATGATGATGATGGTGATGATGGTGAAGATGGTGGTGGTTGTGGTGGTGGTGATGTTTGTGGTGTGGAAGAAGTCTTGTTTTGCTCTCGGCCTGATGGTAGCTTGTAGCAAGAGGGACTCGGCCATATAGAAAAACAATGACAGTGGGGGTATGTGGGATCAGCTGGCGTGAGAGAACTAGAATATCTATGCACTAATGCACTCACAAAATAGCTTCTCGTAGTCAGCTACAGAGCACCACTTAGGCAAGTAGTATGCCTCATTGATGCGCTCCAACAGTGACGCCTCAGTCTCGCTCAATGACTCTCCCTCCTTCAGCACACGATGGCACCACGTGACGACAAGCACACGACCGCCAGGCATGCATACACGTGATAGCTCACTCACGAATTTCCTGCAGCAGCACCACAGACAAATAAATAAATAGTTCGCCTTATTACGAGGCGTGAGGATGAGGGGACTAGCACGTTTGCTTGCACTAGGGCCAATCACCAATCCATGGACAAACCAAAACTTCACCAGACTTCTACCTTCAATGCCTGAGGATCAACGTGGATATTTCACACAACATCAGCCACAATTAAGGAGGTTGCAATAAATACGTAAAAGAGGTACATGTCATATATATTCCACAGCACAACTGGTTTGTACCTTGCCAGGGAATCACGTCTTAATTGGGGTCTCAGGAGAGAGGAGCTACCTCGCATAAAAAGTCCATCAGCCTAAATGGACATATCCCCACAGCCACCTCCATAGGGGTACCTACTTCTTATCAGGCATGTGCTCCCCGCTCTCCATGGACCACACTAGGTCAAAGCTGTTGTCTGCAAATGGCTGGTCCAAGGCATCAGCAACCTGCACTTACAAGGGTGTGGAAACACGTGTACTTCTTGTTACGTGAATTACAGAGCATAAGTACAAGCATAAGTATATAGGTTCACTGTATAAGAAAGACGCATCGATCTAGAATTTCACAGGCTGGAGTCGGGATATTTCCAAGCTCCCCAAAACGTGATCAACTTTGTTTCCTGATCTGGGCATACATTAAGTTTGTTGCGTGCTCCCTAACACTTTTTCTGCTGGTGACCGTCGCCCCTTGCAGTCTCCAAGAAAAAAGCAAGACCTCATACTATCATAAATGTTATAGCCATTTATGCATGCTATCTTACATGCTAATGCCATTTATGCATGCTATCTTACATGCTAATGCCATTTATGCATGCTATCTTACATGCTAATGCCATTAATGCATGCTATCTTACATGCTAATGCCATTAATGCATGCTATCTTACATGTGAATGCCATTTATGCATGCTACCAGTGCCTCTTAGATACTTTAATAATGACGTGTAATATTATTATAACGGGACGATGGGACAAAGGATCGTTCGACAAAAAGCTGGCAGGAAGATACATAATCATTCATTTAAGTCACAACAAATACCGTCACCTTCAATCCACAATATCAACACACCATTATTGTTTCGTGCGACGCGTCGCAAATTGAGCGACTCGGTGTCACCCCAGAGAGACGCGCTGCCCACCGAGAACCCCGCAAAGCGCGGAGCCTGGGAGGTGTGTGTGTGTGTGGGGTGGGGGGGGGGGGGGGGGGGGGCATTTCTGACTAGTTTAGCCCGACCTTTGCGTTGCCATGCAGCGACGGATTGGAAACACAGCGCACAAAAAAAAAATTCAAGCAAGAGGTTCACCTGGAATGAAGCAACGTCTGCCATGCCAACCGCGGCAGTAATCTCATTTCCTCTGGCAGCTTGCTTGGGGCTCAGAGTGATTCCTGTGGTGGTGCAGTTGAACTTCTTGCTGATGTAGCGGCTTGATCCTCCAATGCCACAGCCAACATCTACCATCTGGCGGGGTTGCATACGAGAGATACATTAAGATGTATACTGGACAGCCTGTTTACCCATTGAAGGTGTTGTTTGCGGTTGATTGAAGAATTATACTCGTCCCTTAAGCACAGAGCGACCACAGGAAATAAAACTAAATTAGCAGTTTTTTTGAGAGTGAAACCTTGAACACCAGTCTCATTCGAACCCCTGTTGGGCTTAGTGCTTCCAGAGAACATTCGTTTGGTCCATCCTGCTTGCGGCAACATCTTGCGATGACAATTCACATATTACTTGTCACCATGAGTCAAGCAGATAAAAGCAAGACACATTCGGAAAGGCACAGCTTAACCACTGTTTCTTTTGAGGCTATGCGCAGCAGCTTCTAGGCAGCTCCCTTTCCCTGCCCTTGGGTCAAACCCAAAGCTAGCTAGTGAGTCTGGACCCTGACAGGGCAGGCATTCCATTGCAGCTGATAGATATGGGATTGACCCAGGGACTGGCCGATGGAGCTGGCTGGAAGCTGCCCTGTGTAGCCCCAAAAGGAAACAGTGAGCTTTGCAGCTGTGTCTCATCCAGCCCATTGGGCAGCAAATTGAGTGACTCGGTGCAACCCCAGTGAATCGCGACGCCCCCTGAGCCCCACTGAGCGGAGAGCAAAGTCCGATGTGTTCGGGGGGCATTTCTTGCTAGTTTAGACAGACCCATGGGTCACCATGCAGCGACTGAATGGCGACGCGTCACAAATAAGTAAAATTTACAGCTGTGTCTAACCCAACCCATTGGGCCCCATGCTATAAGAACCTCACGGCTCAAGCCACCACTTGCCTTGGTGGCCTCAGTAATTCCAGCCCATGCCAGGGATTCATCAATCATGTCAATCTGAGCTTGCAGGTTAGACTTAGGAGCCCCACCCTTGGGGTAGTAACCTGCAAGATGGGTGTGATGATGATGGGTGTGATGATGATGGGTGTGATGATGATGGGTTTGATGATGATGGGTGCGATGATGATGGGTGTGATGATGATGGGTGTGATGATGATGGGTGTGATGATGATGGGTGTGATGATGATGGGCGTGATGATGATGGGTGTGATGGTGATGGGTGTGATGATCATGATCATCTAACTGATGATGACATTTTTTACCGCTCCATGGGTAGCGACTTTGGTACATCAGCCTTACTGCCGGGTGCGCCAAACGGGTGCGCCAATCGGAGGCGCCAAACGGGTGTGCCAAACGGGTGCGCTAGGGAACCTAAGGGTTCGCCCTACATATTGCATTTGGACCGCACCAACTGACGTTTAGAAACGGCAGGCAGCTCGATAAACTCGCAAAGGCAGTCACCTATTCTCCGACTCGTAGCAAACTTCAGACAAGTTGTATTTTCAGTCACGTCACCTCATCTTCCAGGTAGATTCAAATCAAACTGCGCCCCGAACCACTTGACGTTGGGATTCGACAGTCAAGTCATCCCGATGGAGACTGCCTAGTCACATCCGGAGGGTGCACCGCCCCAGCTTATGAGGTAACACGCAACTGTGTACCAAAGCGCGGTATACGAGACACACATTCCGCAAGAACAGCGGAGAACAGCCACGAGGGCAGCAACAAGTTTTACGACAGAGATCTCTGGTTTACGAGGACAGCAACAAGGTTACACACACCGCACACAAAACAACGCTAGTTACCGCCCCTCCATGGTTACAGCGAGGCTACCCATCCACATCCCCAGCCACCAGCGGATCCCTTGGTCCAATTGGTCCAATCCAACACAAGGGCGGTCACGCCCTTGTTCTGGTGCCCTACTGGACTCCAAATGTGCCCGTGGCTTGACGGAGTCAAGCAGGACTTCTGGACATCACGAAAGGAAACAAAATGTGCCAATCTGCCTGGTGAAACTTTTCCTCAGTTTAACAATTACGTAAATCCAGACAGTCGGTGTGGACATCTGCTTAAGGCGGTTGCTTCAAGGCAGCTCCTTGAGCCAGCCACTGAGCTAACCTTTAATATGTCAGCAGTTCTGGACATCCACTTGTGTCTGCTTCAAAGTGCGCTAGGTTGCATTAGGTTTAGCTGAATAGCCAATCAGGGGAGCTGCCTAGAAGCTGTTGCTTGTAGCATAAAAAAAGGCATGGATCTGGTCTCAAGGCAGTTACATCATCAAATCATCGAATCAACTGCTCATCATCGTCATCATTATCGAAGTTGTCATCAGCAGCACCACTTGCTTCGCCATTAATTGGTAGAAACACAAACTCATCACAGGCAGTTTACATGGAGACAGTCAGGGCTATTCTCACTGGGGTGATAAGTGATTTAGGAAGTTGCAAAATCCACCGAGGCAAAAATTGCGTTTCGCCTCATGGACATTCTCACACTGAACCCAGGCAGTACACAACCATTCCAGGGCTTGCAACTGACCAATCCTATCAGAACCTGCATCCGCACAAACTATATCCCCTTGCAAGAACAACTATCAAGAACCAACTGCTACTGCACCCCTCACAACTATCAATTGCCAACTGCTACCACACCCCTCACAACTATCAAGTACCTAAACTGCTACCGCACCCCTCACAACACTTCCTCTCCTTCTTTCGTACCATGGTGCATGTGCTCTCCCCACATATTCTCCCACAAGCCTGAAGACTCGTCATAAAAGCTGGCAATACCCTTCTTCAAATCAGGAATCTGAAGGAGAACAAGGGCAACAAATGGATTGTGAAAATTGCTGCCGTGTCTTTCGGTTAACTTTGTAGCCTTCTGCATGGTAAGGTTATTATCATATATGAGATGATCAACAGTCAGATCCATTTTGCATTGAGCTGCCACATGGGCGCGTTTAGACATTGCTTGAGGAGGACAGATGCACAAGGCTGAGTGAATTGGTTGAGGAACAAGCAAGAACGACTGAGTTGAATGTTTGTTCTCGCATGGATACAAGCATTTCCTTCATCTTAGATATGTTGGATACAGAGATGGATAGACAAGTATTCTAAAGAGGGTGTGGTGAATACAGTGAGAGAGAAGCAAACGTAGATGGACTTGCTTGATCTGGTGAAGAAGGGTTTGGGTCCCAGGGTGCCAACTAGAAAGACAGCAATCCAATCGGTTCGATCCACCAATAGCTGATTACGTGCCCGCTTAATCTAAGCTGCTTCGACAGCTTCATGCTTCCAACTTGGGCCATCTGCGCCGCTGAAACAGTGCTCACCCTGTTCATCGAAGTCAACGGTTTCATGATCGTATCAAGAAATGTAGCCGAGTTTTTTGTCGCGATTCTCGCTGATGGCTTTACTGAAGGCAGATGCGAGCTCATTCCAGGTCGGCTAGATGTAACGCTCCTCATGTTGGTGGCGTTCTTCATGTTCATCTTGTAAGTGCTGATTTGTTCGTTTGTTAGCTTGCGTTTTCGATTATACACAAGCAGTGCGTTCTCAATTCGATACGACAAATTCTCTGCCACGAAAGTGACTTCACAACGACTGAATGGCTGGCAAGCTCCCGAAGTGTACCCGAATTTCCTGCTCCTCTGCTCGACAATAATTCGGCCCAGCTATCACTAATTATCGAGGCGTGATCTGGGAGCTGCCAGTTCGCGAATGGTCACTCAGGTAGAAACCCATCCAAGACGTTGTCAAGCACCTCGTTATTCGACGCAGGCGGGTTCTGTGAGCCAAGCTTCGTAACAGATCTGTCCTACGCTCCTACCACACAGCCCCACGCCCCGCGCCCCACTAGTCTCCACGTACGGCGAAGTGATTTAATGCAAGTTATTGCATTCTGTAATCAAGAGTGTGGTGTCGTAGCGAGTATTGAACCCATGATTGCTCTGCCCGTAGACGGTGAGCAGCCTGAAGGCTGATATAGACCATGTTTTATAACCGACAAACCTAGTTTTGTCGGTTATTACCGTCGACTGCTTGCCCTATTTGTACCACGTTCATTTCGCTGCATGGCCGCCCCATGTTAGTTATACCTTCGCCGCTCTATTTAATTAGTGTAAGTGCTGCCCATGCATGGGGCGCCATATGATGCCTCGGGTGTGCTCGCCTGTTGACCTGGTGTTGAAGCTTGCTTATGTACTGGTGCCCTGCTGGACTCCACACAGCTTGATGGAGTCAAGGGGGATTAATGAGCGTGATTAAGAACTGTCAGCTCATAGGACACGACTCGGGGCACAACTCCGAGAGGGTGATTAGAGGAAACAGTAGTGCAGCTGGTGCACATGTTCCTGACACTGCTTCTAAAAGATTTCTAGCGGATTCCTGCATCAACCAAAGGTCCACATTGAAGACAGATGGTCATCCAAGGCTGAAGGACCTGTCTACATAGATAGGTCTGATGCACTGTATTTTTTGTGCGAGGTGTTGCCATTCATGAAGTGATGCACGAGAGAGATGCTACTAATCACCGACATTGTTCCCAATATTTTACAATCTATGTTTTACAATCTATGTTTTCTGCGTCGGTGCCATGTCCAACCTGTCACCAAGCAGTACATCAGGCTTCACCGGGATTGTGATGGCCGCACCTGCATGGTCTACATCTCTGTACAGCCATCAGGGCAGCACATGGTTGCTAAACTAAAAATGGAAGGCAATGCCATTTTTCTGCAGTCCCTCGGTGCTACATTGCTAAAGAGACCGCAGGCTCACTGAAAAAAGCATCAAGCAAGTGCTAACATCAGCTGCGCAAGGCTGATACGAGTAGCCAAGATATGAAAAGGCAATGCATGGGGATGGCCCACTTGATGAAGCAGGAGTCCACCAACTTGCTACCTGCATTCATGTGGTAGGGGAAAGCTGGTCAGCACTTCGGTGAAGGTGGTTTAGGGTTCCGGGTTTAGGTGGGTTAGGGTTCCGGGTTTAGGTGGGTTAGGGAAAAAAGTGCTTACCAGCTTCCCTCCTACCTACTCATATCACGCGCAACAGGTTGGATGAGAAGCAGCGCTATAGGAGTGCTGATAGCAGTGTGACACCTACTGCTAAATATGCATCATCAATTTCAGGATTAATAATTTATGCGTCATGTAAAGGGGCAAAATACGTTAACATTGTAACCACAAGGGTGGAGACACTAGTTCAATGGACTCAGTACGACTTTATGGTGCAGTCTGACACAAGTGTATTCAACACAACCAGAAATATGATGATAGTATTGATCTACTGGATTATGGGGTCTATTTGTGTTATAGTGTATCCAAAGGGTATTTTCATGGAGGCTAACAGTACAAACGCAATGTCAGGATAGCCACAAGTAAACCTGAAGAAGCAAGCCCATAGTACTCAGGAACAACATCAGTGTAGCACTGTCTATTTTTTTAGCTACGCGTAGCAGCTTCTAGGCAGCTCCCTTTCCCCGTCCTTGGCAAACGATGAAGCTAGCTAGTACACCTTCAAATATAAATGATAGGCATTCCAATGCAGGTGCAAGATTAGGGCTTGACCCTGCAGCTGGCTAATGGAGCTGGCTGGAAGCTGCCATGTGTAGCCCCAAAATAATCAGTGCAGTGTAGGCCCCTAGTGTAAAAAAAACACAGACAAGTTCTCTTCATGCCCATCATTTTTTGTACCATGGTAATCTGTCCTTTCCATTTGCTCTTAGCTACAACACGCAAACAAATGATAGCTCCCTCATCGTGGGCTGGATTTTGGAAGCAGATTGGTCTGGTTCAAATCATAGCTTTTCTTTCCAGCTACCAGCAGCAGCTTATAGGCAGCTCCCCTGTATTTCTTCCCAGCCAGACATATAGCAACAAGTGCATCTGGAAACTGACAGAATCATCTTTCCAATACTGATCTAGATCTTGGAGCTTAGCCCAGTGGCTGGCTCAGGGAGCTGCCCAGAAGCTGCTACTCGTAGCTGACAAGAAAAGCTATGGTTCAAATTGATCTCACCTGAGTTGGAAGAATCAGAAGGGGTACGTGCTGAGCCCTCCCTAAAATCTTGTGAATCGGCAGACGTGCTTTGTAGACCTTGTATTTCGTAGCTTGCTGGGCATGCCGCTGTGGAGTTTGAGCGGCAAACCACAACTATAGCAGTCCCGTCAAATTGGGTCCTCACCGCCCTAAACACAGGAGTACAATGCAAGTGTTCAGACATCAGCCAGCAAGTGGAGAACGGAGGGCTAGGGCGGGGAGGGGAGGGGGCAGGGCTTATCTTTTCGGTATTTCTCAGCAGCTTCTGGGCAGCTCCCCAAGCCTGCCACTGTGCTACACCCAAGTATTCAAGCATCTCTGGACAGCTGATTGTTTCAGCTTTAAGGTGCACTAGGTTGCGTTAGGTTTAGCTGAATAGCAAGTCAGGCGATCTGCCTAGCAGGTGCTTCTAGAAGCGGAAAGAAGAGCTATGGGAGGGGGGGGGGGGGGGGGGGGGGGGGGTATGTCATGGTGACCACTGGAGAGCCGATCATCTCATTGATTCCAAACTGACAGTGTTTTTTTACGGCGACGCGTCGCCACTGCGTGCAGAGCGTGCTCATATGCTGGTCATCCCTGCAAGTTCAAAGCCAAGACTGACTCCTACAAGTCCCATATTGGGGAGAAGGTTCGCCTTAAGGGAGCAGGAGCTGTCCCCGGTGCTTCTCACAGATTTGCAGTGGAGATGTACTTGAAGCACCAGCCGCACACTACAAAATCCGGTGGGCTACTCAACTTTTCTGAAATCAGGTTTGAGTAGCCCACTCTGGCGGGCTACTCAACTTTTCTGAAATCAGGCTTGAGTAGCCCACCCGGCTACACAAACTTGCCTAGAAAAATCTGAAATAAAAAACACTGCAAACTGTACACAAATTAAACATATTCCGAAAACTCAGACCGCTTGTGCAATTGATGACCAGACCAATCTAAAAACGTTGATGGCAGCTGAAACTGGTCAAAAACATATGTGTATGGTACTGCGATAACCTCTGACGTGATCCAACGAGCTGTCACTAATCAGTTTTGTTTTGACAGCGCATCGCCACTGCATCGCCATTGCGCCGTTGCATGGCGACGCATGAATCCCCCAAACCCCCCAGACCCCACCATGCGATGGCTTAGCAGCAATACTGAAATCAGCCTTAAGTAGCCCAAGTATCTACTCAACCTGGCCATATAAATCTGAAATTAAAAACACTGCCATCAATGATATGCTGCGTACGTGATGTAGAGACTGCCGCTGCTATCCACATATGGGACTCCAAGGGTCAAAGTAGCTTGCAGCTCAGTCCTCTCAGTACTGAATCCCTGTGTGTCAATTTGAAATGTGCGCACCAGATAAGTGTGTTGCTATATCCATGCATGTCAGGTTGGAATGTGCATATCACGTATGCTCTAAATTCAGCTTTTAAGTTATGTCTGTGCCCATCTTAGTGCCTTGTGTCTGTGCCCATCTTAGTGCATTATTGTAATAGCTCAAAGATGGAGGTAAAAGTCTACTTGGATAAAGGAGGATTGTACAATACAGAATTCAGTCAAAATATAAATAAATAAATAAGTGCAATTATGCCGAGGTGTGCAACTGTCGTTTAGCATGGACTGTTTGGCTGCATTTGCATTTGGCGTGTAATACCATCATTTGAATTCTGACATTTTGTATCTCTCTCTGTTTTCAGCATTTCATGAATCTGGTGACTCCTATATATCTTATTGGGATTAAATTGATTTCCACTGATGTATATTGGTCCTCAATTCACTCCTCACAATCTGTGCTGGTCCGTAATTCAGTCCTCACAATCTGTGTTGGTCCCTAATTCACTCCTCACAAGCTGTGTGTGTATGTATGTTGTAGTCCAGAGGGTAGCCAATTAGGATAAAGAAACTTGCCCAGCCTCAAGTAATCAAGATATCCATTGAAGATGTGATATAAGAGCAAATAGTTGACCCTGGTGTCAAACGAGAAGGCCCTGCTTCCTGTTATACATACTATTATCTGCATTTCACGAAATTCCCATTATCTGCATAGCATGAACTCAGGGCCCGTGTCGTTTACAATTTTGGGGGGATGAGTTCACCAGTTGAGTGGATTTTTTAACTGCCTTTTCTGTTTTAAGGTTGGGCAAGTCCTTTTAGCCTATTTGGCTACCCCTCGATTGTAAAATTGAATATATTTAACATATATTATCGGTATAATACTGTCAGTGGACCACACACCTGAGATACATTATAGATGTGATATAAGAGCAAGTGGTTGATCCTAGTATTACAGGAAAAGGCCCTGATTCCTTTTTTACATACTTGGGGATGCCAATATCGTCCTGGATTATCGGGCGGCATATCATACGACATCATATGATATATTGATACATCGTACGATATTGTACGATATGTCATATATTCATATGATAACATTGATGTATCAAACTATATTTATAAACGATATTGTGCTTGACAAGCCTATACATACTATAATAATACCCGTTGACCACGCACCTGAGATCCGTTGTAGATGTGAACGAACACTTGATGTTCGAACTTTGATAGAAGACCCTGCCTGTACCCATCTCCAGAGTCTCCTCCCTTGGCTTCCCTGGAGGGGGGAGATACAAGAGACCAGAAGAGCAAATTCGGCATTAGAATGATTATGGCATGCACGTACGTATAGGCTTAGCAGTGTTTTTATTTCAGACTTCTGCGGGGTTTGGGTGGCAGCGCGTCGCACTGGGGTTGCACTGAGTCGCTCTATTTACTGCGCGTCTCACAAAAACAACAGTGAGCACAGCCGAAGCACTCTGAAAGGCATGGCTAGTGTGGATAGATGTGGATGTGATTTTCCGAAGCTTGAGCTCCACCTCAAACTGTAGATAAGCCAATCATGATCCTGGTTACCTGGAGGAGGATACAAAATTGATAAAGTAAAATAAATAAATAAATAAATAAATGGGATGCCTGATTACCTACTTAGTTACCATCCTCGCTGCTACTAACTGTAAATGATGGATCCTCAGAACATAGCTTTGAAAGTGTTAAACCCAAGTTTCTTGATCCGCAGTTGAACCATCTTGCGTTATTACCACCAAAACCGAATGAATTAGATAAAGCATGTTCAATTTGTGCCTTCTGCATGGTCAATTGCACTACATGGCTCCAGCCAGCAATTTGGCTGGTCGCTGTCCTCCGCAGTAATATAAACAATTCGAATAGGAGGAGGTAAAGAAACAAGACAAGACCCAAATAGCAAATACGGTGTTAGATATTCTGCAGGTCATATATGTGACTCTAAGTGCGCCTACTCTTTTGTAGGAGTGGCAACACCATTCGGACTGAATCTATGGTGCTGCTGGTTTTTATTGGGAAACCCACCTAATGGGGTGAAATTCCTTTCTTAATTTTTTTTTACCTGTAGCTGATGAAGTAGACAGGTACAGGGCCGTCACTAAGCCAATCGGGGCGAATTCGGACCATGTTGGTGGATGTCAAATGGGTTGCCGGCACAGTCATGTTGTGAAGCTCTCCAGGTTGCAGGTTCTCCTTGTTGAATGTTTCAATGGGTTCTCCCCATCCTGCCTGCCACGTGTGCGGAGCATTGAAACAACGCAGTCCAGTACAAGCACCCCTGCATGATGCAGATGGACAGCATGGGGTCAAATAAACATTGAAACAACGCAGGCCAGTACAAGCACCCCTGCATGATGCAGATGAACAACATGGGGGACAAATATAACAAATGGTGTATTGAACAATTTTAGAACTTGCTAAATGTCAAAGAGTTTTTATGATGAAGATATCTGACATAGGGTATCAATGCATTTAGAATACGGAATTTACGGATTGGTGTCGTTCAAATGCATGGTGGTGCAGGTGGACAACATGGGTTCAAAAAATCATCTGTAATTGTAATTAAATTATCACTGCAGCATGAACTCAGGGCCCCCATTGGTAAAACGATTGTTTGGGGTTCAGTTCAGCAATACCTTTTCTTTTAGCCCTTCCCGTCATGGTTGGGCAAGTCCCTTTAGCCTATTTGGCCTACCCCTGGACTGTAACATACATACATGCATACATACTGTATAGCATGAACTCTGGGCCCCCGCCGTTTATGATTTGTTGGGGTTCAGTTCAACAGTGCTTGTTTTGGATACATCCCTTCACATAGCGAGTTGGGGCAAGTCTATATAGCCTATTTGGCTATGACTTACCCGGTTAGACTGTAAAAACAAACACAGGGGGTGGAACTTGGAACCTAAAATGTGTTACATGGCTCCAGCCTTTAAGGCTGCTCGCCATCTTTGCAGGGTGGTGGTGAGGTGAGTG
Organism: Chlamydomonas sp. ICE-L; assembly: GCA_013435795.1. NCBI lineage: Eukaryota > Viridiplantae > Chlorophyta > Chlorophyceae > Chlamydomonadales > Chlamydomonadaceae > Chlamydomonas > Chlamydomonas sp. ICE-L. The sequence continues at coordinate 44,835 of JACBWV010000383.1, read as the reverse complement.
GGTGGGAGGTGGTGGTGGTGAGGTGGGTGCAGGTGTGTGTGGGTGGGTGTGGGTGTGTGGGTGCGTGGGTGTGGGTGTGGGTGTGGGTGCGTGGGTGTGGGTGTGGGTGCGTGGGTGTGGGTGTGGGTATGGGTGTGGGTGTGGGTGTGGGTGTGGGTGTGTGGGGGGGACAGGTTGGACAGACAGGCGGATGTTGGGTAGTTGGTGGTGGAGAGAACTGACAAGACTGGCTGCGGCGTACTGTAAGAAGGGTACATGATAAGACTGCATGTGTCTATGCTCTCATTCAAAACCTACAATGGGCAGGAGCAGTCACCATATTCTTGCGTTGGTGTGGCCGAGTGTTGAAGACCTAGGTTGTGACCCAGCTCATGGAAGAAAGTTTCCAAGCTCCTCGCATAGTTCCCCTAGGTATTGAGGAGGAAGTGTGTGTGGGGGGTTAAATTTTATCTTGGTGTAACTTTGGGGAGTGTTGCATAAACAGCCTTAGCACACAGGAGGAGGGTGTTGCAAATCAAATAAGTGTGCAGCTCATGCAACATAACCTATACATTACACTATCGTCTCATAGGCAGTCCAGCGGTGAACCAAGACAAGATCACACCACATCTTCGGGGGGGGGGGGGGGGGGGGGGGGGGGATTCCAGCTATTCACTCGTACTCAATAGAATGTGGATAGATACACACACACAATACTTAATCTGAGACATCTCTGAATGAAGGTGTCACACCTCTTACAACAAATACTTTGAGACATACCTGAATAAAGGTGTAGCAGAACCTGCCACATCCCACAGACGCAAGACCTGCCCACTGGCATTTTGGCATCTGGGGCATCACTAGGATACGACGGCTGTAAAGAGAGAGGTCAATGCCTTTCTGAGGATGCAAGGGGAAAAGATGGAAACAAGGTTAGCTATACATACATGATAAATAGCTGGCAAGAAGCGATGCAAGTTCTCATCCGTCCCTGGAAACCTCTCACGCACATGGTACATCATATTACTGAACTGCCTGCTATTACTGAACTGCCTGCATGCTATCCCAGCACAGAGCTTGTGTGCATTGCATGTCCATAGGCTGAGTGTCACTGTGATACTGCATGCCACTGCCATGCAATGCAACTCATTCATGTCACTGCACTGCACTGCATTGCAAGTTTATAGATGCTATCATTGTGTTGCAAGAATATCAAGCATATTTTTGTGAATAACTTTCGTGAGTGACCTGTAATTCAAATCAAAGTAATCACAGCCACAATCTGTCCAGTTTCAGACAAAAATGATCCTTAGCCACTCCCGCGGAAAAATCAAGCTCGCCTCCACAGCCAATATTTTAATTTTAATTTTCTTCGTTGTGCATGACGTTCATAAGTCCCCCTTGACTCCGTCAAGCCGAGGGCACATTTGGAGTCCAGTAGGGGACCAGGAAAAATGTAATCATCATCACAGCAAAAGCCAAATCAAGCTCATTACACCATAACATTTTCCAGGTAATATTTGTTCCTGGCTGGCAGGAGGCTTGTAAGCTAGTGCAAGTTTCAATCTCACCTCCACAGCATAAGCCTCTGCTGCCTGAGCCCATCCATAGATTTCATCGCGACCACATAATGAGCTGTTCCATTGTGCATCCCATGTTGTTCTGCCGAAGCAAGGCAGCGAAATGGGGCCCACAACCACATTATTCTCAGACGTGAAAGAGGTTTTTCCGTAGGAGCACGCGTCATAGTAATCCTGCATTGTTCTACGTGCACCGGGCTCTGTAGGTTTGTATTTGTTGGTCCACGTTGAGTTGAAGGTCTGAACAGGGAAAGGAATGGGAATTATGGGCATGAGGTGACCTGGTGGTGGTGGTGGTGGCGGTGGCGGCGAGTTTTGGTGCTTCTGCAGAAGGAGATTTGATTCAATGTTCTATCAGTCTTCAGGCTACTCACCGTCTGCAGGCAGAGTAAACATGGGTAATTTAAACACACTAGTATACCACACCCCTGAGTACAGAAATCACATGGGTTACAGAAATCACATGGGTTACAGTTTCAAGAAATGCCCAGGTCTTGAATCTCATTTATCCTATCTTGCCTGCCTAAATATTTTGCATGTATTTGCATGCTCGCTTGCATGCTCGCAAATGGCAGACAGTGCTTGCATGCTCGCTTGCATGCTCGAAAATGACAGATAGTGAATTAGCGCAGCCAAAATCTTACCGCTAGATCCATGAAGTTTGTTGATTGGCAAATATTCACGATGAACGTGATGGAGGTGATGGGCGCCTGCCCAAGGAGCCCTTTTTGAATAGAATCTGGTGTCACTATTAAATGACTGACCAGGATGGTGTTGGTCTCCGCATTGAACGTCCCTTCTACCTCGACCATCAAACCTGAGGAGTGCAAACAGGCAAGATTCAAGGTGCACGGAGAATTGAAAATTAATACGCCTTGCCAAGGGGCTTGAGATTGAAGGAACATTATTGTTCACTTGCACTGGGGAATAGTTATTATGATGGTTTCTGTTTCTGAAGACCGCTACTGCGTCTGAGCTTGGATGACTGCACGACAGCACGGAGGGAAGTTCTCTACCTTTTCCAAGGCGGCAGGTCTGAAATTTGGGAACCTGGCTCAAGGTGCACAGATGTACAGACACATGGCATTTTAGACCATAAGGAAATTAGCAAACAAAAATTTGAACATCAATACACGGCTTTGTCTTTTCTATTAACATTTTAAGGAAGGTTGCTGGGTCGGCCCCAACAAAGTAAAATGATTCGACAAGTCAGAGCAGCTAGGATTCAGAAAACCGTCCTCATCACTCTCATGTTGTAAAGAGCAATCCATTGACAAGTTTATTTTAAACAACAACAGCAACAACAACACACTCTCAAGGACCATGGTTAACAGCAGCTTCCACCAGCTTTGAGTTGCTTGAGACATTCGAGTGCAGATTTGACAAAACAAACAGCAACACAAACACACCTGAGACAAGATCTTCAGTATCTTGAAGTTGCAGGAATTCAAGAAAGAAAGTGGTGCCTGCCGAGATAAGTGAGAAGGTGCGCCTCCCCTCCTTGCTCGCAGCATATGACGCATCATAAGCGGGATCATTCTCATAATTGTTCATGGCATTCAATGTTGCGTCGTATGAAGCTTCAATAGGGAACTCCAGAGAAGATGAGGGCGGGGGTGTTGACTCGTACTCCTCTGCTCCAGCACTACTGTGTGAGAAACTACGGCTTCCCTCACTGGGTTGAACGGCCAAGCTCATCTCCATGACCACCAATTCACCTGAGGTCATCAGGCAGGCATCAGTCTGAGCACTATCGTAATTTCAAAACGATAAAACAGTTATATTTCAACCCCTGCGTTATCACTACGCCCGAGAATGTGCGTGCTCCCTGTCTGAGTTTAAAGGACAGGCTCATCTCCAGGACCACCAACTCACCTGAGGTCATCAGATAGGCATCAGCCGGAGCACTATTACGATTAAAAACACTAAAACACTTAGATTTGAATAAAATCATGTCATACTCGTGGTTGGCCCCAGTGCAAGCAAACGGGCAGGCCCCCTCAACCTCACGCCCCGTAATAAGGCGCAATATTTATTTATGCATTTATTTATTTTATCATGCCATACCATGCTCCTACAAAGATGCCTTGGTAACTTCCTGGTAGATATTGATTAAATCCAACACTCCCTAGGCTGGTAAAACGTTTTGGTTAAGTAGAGGACACAGATATCTGGTTACTTCTTTTAGCCTCTTACTACGTCTGCAGGGGATTCAAGTGATGATGAGCTGTTGCTCCCTTTTAGACACTATCTAGATAACCCAGAACTTGAACTTAAACATGGTAACATGGATTCAGCCTTTGATAAGGCTGCTCGCTGTCTTCGGCAGTGACAAAATCAATTCAAATCAAAGTATTATTATCGAAATATATTTGATCCAATCTCTTCATACAATCATTGACAAACAAAGGCAAATATTCCAGGATCTTTAGCAAGACTGCAGCCATGAGTAAGGAGACCCACCTTGAAAGATGAAAATCCTTGTCATAAAAAAACATCTGGTATCATGCGGGTATCATGGGTTGACAGTTTTTATACTGCCTTTCCAGTTGTAAGGTTGGGCAAGTCTCTTTAGCCTATTTGTCTACCCCTGGACTGTAAAAAGACAAGCATACAGTTTAAAATCACCTGAGTACGTGGCCAGCGACACAGTCCATGGTGCTACCACGAGGAAGAGGAGGAGCAGTCCCGGTCGCCCATGCAGCTGACCGTGTGACAGCGTGGACCCGGCTCTGGAGCCAGCAGGCGAAAAGACGGGTGGCATGATGGGTGGGCGGCAGCTCAGACGAAGTGGAGTTTGAGCAATTACGGGGCGAACTGCAAATAACGCTGCCGATTACAATAGCCGAAAGGGCTGACGATTGTTTCCTTGTGAAAAGCGGGTGATGGGCTCTCGCCCAGCGTTGAAGACGGAAGTTTGGTCGAGAGCTGAGAGTGGTCCCGTCAACTGCTTCACCAACTGCTGCCTGAATGTACTGTTCGCTTAAAACTGAAACGCAACACAGGGCTCGAATACTTATATTTGCAAATCGAGAGAGGGATATGAGAATATGGCGATATTTCTCGTCGTCCAAATATGTTGATGCGTGCGCTGTGGGCGTAGAGTCCATCGCGGTGGCGAAGCAAACTAGGTAGTGGCTAGGGTCCGTATTCAGGTTTTCGTGCACGTGCGCAGGTCCATCCCCTCGACTACCCCACGGACAACACGCGGTCCGCCAAACCTAAAATGATCGTTTCACGAGTTTGTCGCTTGGCGGGACGGCGAACATTGGAGTTGCGTCTTCATGCACTCCGCCTCTTCGGCTTCTGCACCCCTACACCTACCCACCCCTAAGGACGACCTGGACATGTCTTGTCTGTGAGGGTAGTCGAGGGGGTGGAGAGGGACCTGCGCACGTGCAGGTTTTCGTGCACGAAAACCTGTGATTGCATTCGGTACTCAAGAGTGTTGTGTACTAGCGCTTATGCAACGCAAGTTTATTATAATCTCCCCGCAGACAGTGAGCAGCCCGAAGGCTGATAATCATATAATCAAACCAGACAAGCCCGAAAGCCCGAACAGACCCCACCAGTGCCGAATTGCCGACCGTTTCGTCTCCCGTAGGCAGGCATGGCTAACAGCTCCACTGACGCAATTCAGCCCTTTAGCGTTGCTACGGTACTACGAAAGGTTTTCTAGCAAGAATTATTGACAACAAGGTCGCTTAAATTCTAGAGGATTCCCGAATTCCGAGTAGAATGCACTAATGCTCCCCCCTAGGCCAACCCTAACATTTCCGTGTGCAATGCTTATAGTACCCAAGTACCCCACCGCTTCCCCAAGTGAACGTTTCCGGGTGTCATGCTTCCCCCACTGCGTACCCTCTGCAGTGACTTGGATCTGGACATGTTTTGAAGCTGTCTTCTCCTACGTGATATATTTCTTTTTGTGCTCAGCACTCACTCTATGTATTATACTTCCTCGTGGCGGTACTGCAGTTGATATAATACATGGTTTCCATTAATGGTTTCGAATCCTCCTAGTGTGCTCTCTTGTGCCTAACCTGGGCATGCCTTGAAACTATCTGCATCTGATAGCTGGACATGAATCCTGACTCCTTTGAAGGATGGAAATACTTAATACAATTTGCGATAATGATTGCACAATTAATTTATCATCCCAGCTGAGATGATGATCAATTATATTGTTGAAATTAATTATCACTGTAGCACGAGCTCAGAGCCCCCGTCGGTTCAACGATTCTTTGGGGGTTCAGTTCATGAGTGCTATTTCTTTTTAAGCCCATCCTATACAGTTCGGCAAGTCCCTCTAGCCTATTTGACCTACCCCTGGACTGTAACATACATTGCGTACTCAGGAGTGTGGTGCAGCACGGTAGTTTTTAATATCAAGGAACCCATGTTGCCTCCACCTGTAGTCGGTGAGCAGCCTGGCTGCTGATATACCATGATACACGATATATGGATGTCAAGGACGATATCATACGACTACAGCATTTTTCGTCAGTCACCGGAATAAAAAAAAAAATAGTACGCCTTATTACAAGGCGTGAGGTTGAGGGAGCCAGCCCGTTTGCTGTCACTCGGGCCAACCACCAATAGGGGGGGTGGGGGGTTATCATTCCCCTGGATGAGGGTTTGGGGCCTGTTCCATGTGTCTTCTGCACGCGACAATGGACTGGAAGGAGACAGTGCCATGGGTGTGGAGTATGGTGCAGAGCTTGAGGGCAGCTACTTTGGAGTGCCTAAGCGGGTGAGGTTGGAAAGTGCATTGATGGGTATGGTCCTTGTGGCAACCGATGAAACAACTGAGTATACCACTTCATACCACTGATCCTTCAGAGGCTGTGATATGGCCTCGTGCTGATTCCCCTTTTCCGCATATTCAACTATGACTTCAACTATGTGGATGTGGGGACATGAGGTGGGATTAGAGCATGTTTGTTGTTCCAGGGTCAAGAAGATGTCTGGTCTAAGTTTGTCCTAGGTGGGTTGGACCATGTTAGGGGGGTTTCAGCCACGAGGGCGGCCTGTTCCCCGGTGCCCCACTGGGAAGGACCTCCAGGTTGCCAGCGTCCATATACATGAGTTTCCCCCCTTGATCCCCTCTGGGCATTGATTTCTGTATTAATTTTACTGCAAGGTTATGCCGATTAATATACATCCCAGTAAAGGTTGGGTGCTTGCAGCCCGCCAGCATGTGACTAGCCCATCTTGGCATGTGTGACAGATGGGGCAGGTGTCAGACGAGGGTGGGTGGGGGTTACTGCCATATGGTATTATCCATCGATAGGCCAGCTTCTTGTTCCATAGGCGGCCCCACCTAGCATTATGGATTTGTATCTTCTGCCACCAGGGGACGGATGCCTGCTGCCAGAAGTGGTGGCTAGCATCTGGGAGGTGCTCAGGGGATGCTATGGTCCACAGCGAGGCATATATGCCATGCATTTTGGTCCCCCCTGTGTGGATTTTGGTGGGGAAGTTAGCCTTGACCCCCCTGGTGAGGTTGGGTGTTGCTATCCTAGGGGGCAGGGTACCGTCAGCGGCCACGGGGGCTGGACAGATGGCCAGATATGGTCCATGTGAGCCACCTCTCCTATATTGTCAGTGACGGAGGTATTTCTAGGGAAGTGCACGGCTTTTTTGGCCACCTTATCTGCCTCCTCATTGCCATGGATACCTGCATGGGACCTCACCTTGACCAGAATGGTGGGGGTGCCACTAAGGGCTCTGACCAGGAGGTGTTCTTCAATGGCCTCAAGGAGCTGTTTGTGAGAATATTCCTCCACAGAGTGGGGTTTATGGATAAGTCTTCGAATGAGATGGAGACTAAAAAGGCTATAAGTGTAGATGAGGACGGGGGGTATTGGGGGTGTTCGTGCTAGGGCCTGGTGGATAGGGCATAGTCCTGCTCTATTGTTGGTTCTGGTGATGTCAATACCCTTTGGGTTGATTGTAAAGATTTGGCCCGACAATGGGGAGTATACCGCAGCCCCGAGGAGGGCCGGGCTGGGGGATCTGGCTGCCATCAGTGTACAGCTGCTGGCCTACATGGGGGGTGTTTTGGTAGTTGCAGGGGTAAGGTGTTGGGGGAGTGTGTGTGTGTGTGGGGGGGGGGGGGGGGGGGATAGGGAGGGAGAGGGGGGGGGGGGGGGGGGGGGGGGCACTACAAAGGGCCTGGAGGATGAGTCGGAGAGCCTTGGGTGGTGGTGGGAAGGAGAGGGGGACAGGGCCGATGGCAGGGTTGGGGATGGGTTGGGTGCTTTTGTGATAGGGATGGAGGTGGTGCACAGCTGCATTCCATGCTTGGGTATAGGGTGTGGCCGGGCCGGGGTGGCCTAGGAGGTTGGCGATGAGGAGGACTTGGTGCTCCTTAGTCCTTGCAATGGTGGAGGTGATTTTCAGTCACCGTAATTCAATATCGCCCTGATGTTGTTTTCATCAGTCACCTTACAATATCGTAATCGTATGATAATTCCGGGAACCAAGACCCTAACATGTAATCAACTAAATTATCTTATTTCTATGGGTACCACACTTTTTTTACCTGGGGGGACTTCCAACAATTTGTGGATGGCGAGCAGCCCAGAATTGGTTGCAAGATAAACCATGCAACACATTTTTGAATTATGTACACAGGCATGAGGTGTACCAATATTTACATTATCCTTGTTTATTCTGCCCACAGACGGTGAGCTTCAGGCTGATATACCATGTCTTATACACATAATAAGCTCAAGGATTAATACATGTTTTAATGTCATCAAACCAACAAAGTAACTACCCCCTAGATTTTTGAGTAGTGCTGGAATGCAAGTCGTACCGGCATAAGCATTGACTGGAGGGACAATCACGATCTTTGAAATGTCATAAGCAGAGGGGTAAATCGAATAGGCTGGAACAGCACATGTCCTCCTAGTCTATTAATCTACATCTAAACTTACTAAGGTAATGCATATGTACACACATACATGTTGCTGCCTGAACGGAATTCATGTGCCACATCCTGGATTTTGTGCACCTCTGTGTCTGTCTGTCTATCTGTCTGTCTTTTACAGTATAGGGGGAGAAAAATGGGTGAAAGGGACTTGCCTAACCTCAACAAATTAAGAGGGCCCAACAAACCAACCAACCAATCAGCAAGCAAACAACCCAACCTATCAAGCCAGCCAACAGCATTAGTGCGGACAATGCAAACAGCTCAAATAACAGAAACAACCAATAACGACGAGGTTCACGAATGCACCCAGTCCATTCAAGCCATGGAGCATCCTGAAGACTGGAAACTCAACTAGAACCCCACCAGCACTATAAACGGAAAGAAACACAAAGAACAAATCACCTTCACACACACCCAGGGTCATCAAAGCCAAATCTTGCCAGATCGCTTCTTTTTGCTTGCTTGGGATCCCCTCTTGTACGTCGCAACTTCATCAGGAGATGCCCTGCCGCTGTACATGTCCAGCACGGGTCCTAGCATGGTGCGAAGTTCAATCACTGTTGGTAGCCAGATGCTGATAAACGGGATGCCAAGCTTGCGAGCATCAGCACGGAACTGGAACGGAATAGAAGGGAAGGAACAGAGAAGATTGTTAGTAGTCTTGTCGGTGAGTTGATTTATGTCCACAGTTAACATTCCACTGGTACAGGGCTTTCCTTTTTGGCTTGCCTTAGCTAATAGGCAGCTCCCTGAGTCAGCCACTGAGCTACACCCAAATATTCCAGCAGTTCTGGACAGATAATTGTGTCAGCTTCAAGGAAAAAGAGGTTATGTTTGTTTTGGCTGAATAGCCAGTCAGGGGAGCTGCCTAGAAGCTGTTGCTCTAAGCTAACTATATAAGCTTTGCAGTGCTTGTCCAGGACAAGCAATAATTGTTCATTTAACAATCAATTAATCAATCAAACAAACAAACAAAGAAACACAGAAACCACACATATATGGAGAAGCAAAGAAGAAAAATAAAAAAGCATACGCGTAAACTAACCTGTTTATAATGAAACTGCTTCTCATCTGCTTGTGGGTGGCGATGGATGACAACGTCGGATGACGACACCTTGTCCACCTGGTGTGAGCGTACAGGGTTCAGGGTTCAGGATCTGAGTTCAGGTGAGGATGCTTGCATGTTTCAGGGACTGGATATCCTTGCATGACTTCAGCACAACATGACTACAGTCTCAGAACAGCAACACAACAGAGGTTGCTTCTCACTTTTCCCCCCACGACGCGTCGCCATTCTGTTGCCATTCTGTCGCTGCATGGCGACGCATGGGTCTGGCTAAACTAGTCTGAAATGTCCCCCCAAACCGCCTGGGCTCCACGCTTTAGCCATGCAGTGGCTATGCAACAATCCTGAAATCAGGCTTGAGTAGCCTAAATAGCTACTCAACCTGGCCTACATAAATATACAATAAATAACACTGTTGTTTCTGCTAGCACTCAGCGTTGCAGAGGCAAAGAGGGATCATGACACAAACAATAATACTTCATTAGAATTGTCATATTCGGCTGCTCCCTTTAACTACAGGGCAACTGTAACCAATGAGGAAAACGTGGTGATCGATAGGGGGACGTGAGGATCGTTATCCGTCACACTTCACCCCTCTTTGAAACGACCGACGCCCACTATCGATTTGCACGTCGGGCCCGGCCAGGTCCCCTCCCTTCGAAGGAGATTTCCTCAGGCAGCCTATCTGCACTTTGGTTCTTGGGGGGATCAAACTCGGGGTGCTTAGCGAACGATCGCTCCAAGCAGGTCCTCAACAACTCCACCAATTGTAACCAATGAGGAAAGCGTGGTGATCGATAGGGGAACATGAGGATCGTTATCCGTCACAGCAACACAGGACTGAAACCACTTCAACCAACCCTGCTGCCCCTCTCCACTTTGTTTTTACAAAAGGATTTCGCCTCACAGGGTGGGTCTCCGTGCACTAGCCTTAGAATCAAGCATTTTGTTGATGTGATCGGCGGAGTCACTCCTACATGAGGGGGGAGTAGGCATCCCTAGGTCGGCGAGACAAGCCGACCCACGACCAATCACACCTGCACCACTACAATGACCACTGCCTACTCTCTTTTTGTACAAGGAGGGAACCAGGTAAGGGCGCATGTTATAAAAACTAGCCCTTAGTGAACAAGGAAAAAAGATAGAAGAAGACTCTTACCCATTCCACTCGGTCTGCAATGCCAAGCTCCCAGAGAGGCCCATACAAGTCCTTGGCTCCTATGCAGTATGCAAAGATGCGAAGTCGAGGAGCAGCAGCAGGCAACCCAGTAGGGATGGAATCCGAATCAGGAGCATCGCCATTGCCCTTGGAAGTCTGTTAGTCATGAACAATTGTAGCAGGGCAGGGTTAGGCAGTGGCAAGAGTGGTGTGAGTGGAATTAGGAAATAATTTGAGTGGCATGAGCGATGTGAGCGGAGTTAGGGAAGAATTTGAGTGACGTGAGTGATGTGAGTGAAAGTAGGGGAAAACTTGAGTGGCAAGAATGATGCGAGAAGAATTAAGGGGAAATTGAGTGGAAAGAGTAATGCAAGAGGAATTAGGGAAGAATTTGAGCAGCGTGAGTGATGTGAGTGCAATTATGTGAGAATTGGAGTGACTTGAGTGATGTGAGTGCAATTAAGAAAGAATTTGAATGACGTGAGTGATGAGAGTGCAATAGGGGAAGAAATTGAGTGACTTAAGTGATGTGAGTGCAAGTAGGGGAGAATTTGAGTGAGTCGAGTGATGTGAGCGCAATTAGGGAATCATTTGAGAGAATTAAGTATGTGAGTGCAATTAGGGAAGAATTTGAGAGGATTATTGGAGCTCAAGAAAAGGCTTCTTAACCCCTGCTCTACAGCTACTTGGCTATCACCAGGGTACCTGGCTGTCATTATTTCATATTTTGGGTATGCATGGCAGCTTCCAGCCAGCTTCAACAGCCAGCCACTGGGTCCAGCCCAAAGCTTTCAGTTGCATTGAACTGCCCATAATGACACCTTGCAAAAGCACTAGCTAGCTTCAGGTTTGGCCTAAGGACGGGGGGACAAGTTTTAAGAGCGTGTTGCAAGCGACACGGAAAATTGCTTTAGCAGTCACCGGCAGGGAGTTTCGGAAGTAGTGGAGAAAGTAGCTACTCGTAGCCGAATAGAGCAACAAACATTGAACAACTTTTGCGAAGAATTTTGACTGCTGCAATGCTGACAACTCTAGTCATGCGCACCCCAACTACGAGCAAAAATTGTGGGTGCGGAGGTGGTCGGAATCGTTCAAACGCCTGGACAGCTGTCGGACAAACGGATAGACTGATGGAGAGATGGATAGACGGACAGACGGCGGAGAGAGACACGGGGGGAATCTAGGGCTTCAGCCCCGGGACCCCTGGGGGTTCCAGAGGGGGCTAAAGCGAAAAGGCTGCCTAGAAGCTGCGGCGCATTGCCCAAAGATGAAACAGTGCTGGCTGTCAAGAAGACTACCACAACTCACCGACAGGAATTTTCCGCGTCCATTTCCAGCACGAGAGATCAACAAAGGAGCTCCACCATCATCATTGTGCCGCCTGCTCTGTTGCTGTGCTTGCCTGCCTGCCCCCTTGCCCATGTGGAGACCGGAGTCTACATTGGAGCTGCGGCCCTGATGCTGGCTAGCACTCCTAGCAAGGCTGTCCTCCTGCTGCACCTGCCTGCTTGACCTCTTTCCCTTAAGAGCAGTGGACACTGGCTTGAAGCTGCTGCTGCCCTGCCTCTGGCCAGAACTACTAGTAATGCCTTCCTCAAGCTGGTATGCCTCGCTGCTACTTCCCCGGAGACCTCCACCTCGACCATCTTGGTCACCATCACTTCTGCTTTTCTCCTCAGCTGCATGTGAGCGGGCGTCACTCCTACCGACCAAGTCAACCTTTCGCTCATCAACATCATTCTCCCCAACCCAGCCACCCTCCTGAGCTTTCCCATCTGGCAGCTGATCGCTGGCGCCACTCGCATTGCCTTGCTTGCCTCTCGGCAATGAATCCTCATAAGTATCCTCTGCATAATCCAGGGCCTCATCTACCGTTGCATAGTCAAGGTCAAGGTCCTCCTCTCCAATCAAAAAGTCGTAGATAGCAGCATCTTCATCCGCACGCTTATCAGCACCACCACTTCCACCACGACCGTCATCCTGGTAGTCCTGTGACACTGCTTCTGCACCACCATGGGTGACCAAGCTCCTCTGTGAATTAGCACCCCTGCTACCGCTCCCTTGGGTACCAAAGGACAGCTCCGGCCAGGACTGTGGGACAGCTAGTTCAAACGTGCGAGGTACGCGCTGTTTGACCTTTGCCATGTCGATGATTCTGCCGCTTTGGTCCACTGAGTACTGGTAGTTGAAAGCACTTGGGTTGGTAACACCACGAGGCTCGGGGTAGGGGAGTGGAGTGGGAGGCTGAGCGATGGCACTTCGAGCGCAGCGCTGGTAATACCCCCCATGCTTCTGAAGGTGACTCACGCTGCTCTCATCTTGAGAGAAGGTGAAACGTGGAATTTCCTCCCTGAGAGGGGAGAGGGAGAGAGAGACAAGACATGCTGTTATTGTTGTTGAGTCGCAGATAGCAGATTTGGATATTTGAAAACACTTGAAGCTACACTACTATAAGTAGAGAGAAACGAATTTGGATTGTCTGGTGATCTGCATCCATCTGAGGAGGTGGAGTTTATAGGTTTCTCAACATTAAACCCCTGCATCCGGGGTAGGGGGGAGCTGTTCAGCACCTAGCTGGTTAGCACTTATTGCCCCCAGCTAATTAGAGGTCCGGCTGCAACTATTTGGTCCCGAATAACCCAGCTACGAAGAAAAATAAACACCGAAACAATTCAAGAAGAGAACCCTCACACATTACACCAAAGGAACTCCGTAGGGGGTAAACCCCGTCGACTATTTTGGACCCAGAGCAGTCAATATGTTGAAGCTGCTCATCGCCATCCTGGCCAAAGGTACATACCTGCAACCCTGTCCACGCGCTTGCTTCATGATCTGCAATCGTGGCCTCACGCTACCCTTTCCTGGGTTCGATACCTCACGCCGCGCTCTTCTGAAGAACCCTTTTGTTTTGCACATGCGACCTTGCCCCTGCCCACGCAAGATCTGCAACCGTGCCCCTCCATGCGAGACTCCTCCGGGTGCCCTCTTGCATGTTGCCCCCCCCCCCCCCCCCCCCCCCCCCCCCCACACACACACACACCCTCACCCCCCCGCGCTTTGTTCTCCTAGGTTTGACCCAAATTAGAAGCAAACATTCTTGTATGTTGCTTGTCACGACAACGCTAGTAGTAGTACCACCCCCCCCCCCCCCCCCCCCCCCCCCCCCCCCCCCCCCCATCGTCTAATGCTTTCAAAGTCTAAGCCCATGAGTTGTAACGTCACACCATCTCAAATCTCTCAATTCCTTGCAAGAACATTTGTTGAACCATTCCCCCAACAACAATACGAGGGCTACTAAGTTACTTCGACGCTGGGGGCCTAGCAACAAAATCCACCATGATTTCACAAACCACCTAAACCTAAACCAACTAAACCCTTGACCACCTAAACCTAAGTGCTGACCAGCTTCCCCCTACCTACATCCTGGTGACAGGATTGAAGCGAGTGTACAAACAGCAAATCCAAGGCAAGCTGGAGACTACTCGGCCAAATTTGGACGGGGTAATTCACAACGTAGTTAAATCCCAGATGGAAACCCACGTTGTATATAACTGTTTCAGAGAAGCAGAAGAAACAAACAGTAAATTACTAATTCCCTACATACGTATTACTATTTGATGACTGAAAGTCTATTATCTATTGTTAGATAATTCAGGTAACAAAAAATATTAAAAAGCCCCACTCTTTAATATTAAGGGCGCCTGGAGGCGCGTCCCGAATGAAATGATTCGAATTCTTAATTCAATGTATTTTAATTAATTAAATTGAATTGTATTTCATGTTGTGTTATTTGAATTCGATTTATTCCTTTCCATTTTATTTAATTTAAGTGATTTGAATGCATGCAATTGCTTTAAATTGTATCAATTCGAATAGGATAAAAATTGAAGGGCGCCTGGAGGCTTTAAATTAATTGAATCCCAAAGAATTGATTGATGATTTAGCATTGTTATCTATTAAGTGACGAAAAAGAGAGTTTTTGAAGGGTTGTTGATTTTTAAGCAGTATTGAACGTTTCTGTAATGTAATGAAATGCGTGTGTGTAGATAGACCCTTTTTTAGAATTTGATGCAAGAAAAATGAGTCCAATCAGGTGTCTGGTTGATTTTACGGAATGTGTACAAGGTATTGCATGTTTCGGCCCAGCCCAGACGTGAACGGTATGTCCCGTCCTCCTGAACGGTTTTTTGGCCAGCAGCAGGTGGCGTGGCTTGCCCCTGCCCCCGCCCCTGCCCCTGCCCCACGCACGGCCCTGAGGTGGGGTCCGTGGGCTAATTATAGCATTAGTGCCCTAGGGGAATGTTTCGTCCATTGTGATGCTTACATGTTTCGACTCGAATTTTTGACGACAATTCTGCTCCCAAACCTATGTATACGCACATGTTTAAGTGGTTCAAATTTGAAATGTAAGCTCACAACACCCTGAAATCAAATTGTTAGCCGTTAATTGTAGCTATTTAGCCCAACCTGAGCTCCTTTTCGTGAATTGCGATGCTCATATGTGCTCTGGTGAGAATTTGTCCAGTATAAATAAGTCTTATAATTCATCAAAAATATAGAATGTTCAACTTTTTTGATGTTTTTCATAAAACCTGAAAATGTGGTTGGTGACACACGGACGAACGGACGAACGGACATTTTAATGGGGCTAATCCCTCTTCAAAAAATCTAGAGATTTTTTTCATTTGGTTATCACATCCAAGCAGTGCGGGTGGCCCTTTAATATCCCCACCCCCTTTTAAACAGGGGGAGATCTCCATGTAAACAATTGATAAGTTTCAAAAGGCTTGACTTCAATTTTTTGACAAGCCCCCTCTCCTGGGGGGCGGGAGCGTTCCGTTCGTCCGACTACCTGACCGACGGAAAAACGAAGCCTGACACGTCAGTCGACAGTCTCATAACTAACTGGCTTCGGTCAGCTCCATCTTTGCTACCTATCGTTCCGTTGCCAACACACTCCGCCAATTTCCCGCGTCGCTGCATAAGACTTGTTCAAACAATGTTCTCTCTTTCCAGTTCATTTGAATCATGGAGCAGCCTGTGCTGCACATACCTTGCTTCTGGGGTGGTGGAATGAACCGCATAGGATGCTACTGATGGCTCTTGGGATGGTGGGGAGGCAGGAGGGGGTTTAGGAGCGGGCCAGTAGGCACTGCAGGTGGGTGATGCATGCCTGACGCCCTTCGAGGAGTTTGAGGTTGAGCTGCGGATGGGCGCCTGGCCAAGCCAACTAGATCCACCTACACAAGCATGAACGATTGTTAAGGCCCAAAACTCTTTCCCCACAACTCCAAAACAATGTCTATGAGGTGAGCCCCTCGAGGCCTATCTGACAAAACCCGGAGTGTTCATACAACCACAGCTGCATGCTCATGAAGCTGTTTTTTTTAGGGCATGCAGTCCGGTTCCTTGAGCATTCCACTACCTGCCATACAAGAGTGATACCAAACATTCCTGAAACAATATCACACCTGCATGCTCAGCCTGCTCCAGGTAAATATCAAAGGTGTCTTGGTCTGGGGCGTCAAGGTCCACTGGCACGGGCTCGAAATTGCGTGTTCTCACCGGACGCCTAGACCTCCATGGTTTGGCTTCGGCAGAGCAGCGACAATCTCTACTGAGGACGCCAACAGCAGCTGTCCAGCTGCCGGCTTGAAGCGAACAGAGGCGAGCTCGGTGGAGGCTGAGAGCAGAAGCAGTCTGGATGTGGG
Source organism: Chlamydomonas sp. ICE-L (assembly GCA_013435795.1). Classification (NCBI taxonomy): domain Eukaryota; kingdom Viridiplantae; phylum Chlorophyta; class Chlorophyceae; order Chlamydomonadales; family Chlamydomonadaceae; genus Chlamydomonas; species Chlamydomonas sp. ICE-L. Next base: position 28,400 of record JACBWV010000383.1, on the reverse strand, counting down.
CTGCACCGCGACAATCTCGACCTCGCGTAAGTGCAGTCGCGGTCCCATGGGAACACAGTTGGGACGCTATGGGAGCTCGTACTCCTTGCGGCATGGCGAGAAACTGGGGTGATCAAGCTACGCGATTCTCGCTAGCTCCATGCATTTTTTTGACGTGGTGAGCTCGCACTACTACGCGATAAATCAATCGTTTCCTTGTGACAGGTAGCTCGGTTTGGCTGGGTTGGGCGGATGCGTGTAGGATGGATGGACGATAGAAAAAACAGCTTTGGTGTAAAGAGGCGCATCTTGGATTATACAAAACCGATTATGAAGCTCTTTGCAAGATGAAAACTCCCTAGGGCCCGAGCCCTGTTATGTGCGGTGCTGCTTCAAATGTTTGATCATGCATGGTGCAGCTGTGGTTGAGATGTCTGAACAACAAGTTCGCAGAATGGGAGCTACAGAGTCAAGGAAGGCAGTGATATGGACTCCAAATATAGGAGCTGTCTAGGACCCTGGGTCCCCCGGTCTCAAGCCACCCAAGAGCAAGGACGAATAGGGTGGATTTCCATTGGCCGTGGATGGGTGTGGTACTGGATGGGTCGCTAAATCGGTTTACTTTCGGTTATGTCTCGTGGATGGGTCATGGATGATTCGTGCATCCGTACGCAGGCGACAGCTGTCGATCATCCAGTTCCGCTTATGTGGAAATGCGGCATGGTTGGTTCCGCAATGGCCGGGTAGGCCGGGTGCCATAACTTGCGCTGTAGCAATTGCTCCAGCGCTAGACAACTTGTCCGCGGGGGAATAATCGCCTGGCCATCCACTGTGGCTTAAATGCCGAAGAATCTGAAGATGCAGAAAGTCTCGGATTTTTCGTTCGAATCAGATCTGACGCAATTCGAAATTTCGGGAAGTGAAACTAGCAGAGGGAGGTCACAGATTTCGTGAGGTCAAACTAGCAGATTGAATTGAAACTAGCAGGGGGAGGTCGCAGATTTCGGGTTGAGGGGGGGTCAAACTGAGGAAGGTCGCAGATTTCGGGAGGTCGAACTAGCAGAGGGAACGAGAGGGAATTGAAACTGGTAGAAGGCAGGTCGCTAGAGAGACCGGCGCCGGGCTGCGCCGGGCTGCACCGGAAAATTGCGAGTCATCCAGACTCTTCCAATCCACCCGTCGGTCGATGAAAAGAAAAGAAACAGCCGGCACGTAGTGGCCGAGGAAGATTAGCTTCCAGGGAGGGGGGGGGGGGGGGGGGGGGGGGGCGCGAGGGGGCTTCGCCGTTAATGAAAAGCAGGAAACAGGAGATATGCCACAAGCCAACTGTCTGCCAACGGTGCAAGTGCCACGTGTTGAGTGGGGTTTAGGAGATAACGCTGGCAATGTCCGAAACCAGTTGACCGGCAAGACCTGGGCACGAGCGAATTTATGAACTTCTACGTGCCGAACGGCGCACTCTACTGGAGGCGCAGGCGCTTGATAAGTGGGGGAGCGAGGGGGAAATAGTAGCAACAACCTATGAACTTGCACAATCATTCGGGCAGAATGATCACTGTCTGAGTTGCTCTAGCCTCATTTAATGGTGGAGGTGCTGGAGCCTCATTTGCAGCCTCGGTCTTTCATCGAAATTTCAGCTGCCGCATGGCGCATCGTAGCAGCAGGCGCAGGTGCTTGGGGAGATACTCGCAAAACCTAGTAATTCGACAATTATTCCAATCATGCGAACACCTTGCTTCGTGCCTAGCAAAATTCTGGTGCTTAACCCTTCTTCAATGGCGGAGTTGATGGACCCTGTTACCCACCTCGATCCCATGAGCTGGTGCTGGTGCTGTCTTGGCCTTCTTCTATCCATGCGAGCTGCAGGCGCAGGCGCTACAGAAGTAGGAAACGAGTGAAGAGATACTCGCAACAAAATCTCACGACTTCATTATTTCTGAAACATCATGCGTACTCAGTCTCGTTTGTTCCCGAGTAAAAATCTGCAGTTACGTCTCTTTCATCAATGGCGAGGCAATCTATACAGCCTCGTCCAGTGTTTTCATGGAGCATGCAGGTTGTCGTGGGACGTCTCGAGGCTGAGAGGTTGCGCTTATCTCTCTCCTCGCTCATCATTTCACCATGCGCTAGGTCCTGATCCTTCAGATCTTCTTTTACCGATTAATTCGTAGGTACTGCATAGCGCATGCGAATTGCAGGCGCAGACACTAGAAAAGTACGGAGCGAGCAAAATTATTCGCAACAAAATATCCAGACTTCATCTTCTCTGGAAACTAATGCGTCCAGTCTCGTGTTGTTCGTGTGTATCCTACTGAAACGACTGTGTCAATGATGGATAGGCTTCCTTATCAGCCTCGTTTAGATTGGTCTCCGACCTCGCTAATCACTTCCTGCGTTTGCGCCTGCGTCTATATCTACCCATGCGCCATTCCTTCCTGCCGGTCAAATGGTTTCGGTCTATGCCAGCGTAATCTAGTAACACCTGGTTGTGAACTCGTGGCCATTTAAACACGTGGCAGTTTCTTGAGAGGAAGGATGCTATACCCTCGATTCGAGAAGGAAAAGGAAAAAAAAAAGTGATAAAGAGTAAAGTAGTAAAAAAAGAAAGACGACACGTCCAAAGCTTATAGACTAGCTAAGGTTGGTAAAGCGAGTCTACATATTTTCGACCCCCTAGGCTATACGAACGTCTAAAAAAAGATGATAACGCCTGGAGGGGCGTGGTGTTAAGGGGACCCTCCCGTATGCCGTAGCTGGGGAAAGTCACCATGGCAGACATAGTAAGTGTCACCCTCCAGGCGGGAGGGACTCCTTCATGCGACGTGTGGCAAGAATGCTGGTACAGGAGGCGGTAGATTCTCTGTGCAGCTTAGAGATGAGTTTGTCTACGTGTTCGCGACTGATCCCTAAGGTGGAGAGATTGGTAATAGTTGGGATTGGTATGATACCAGTGGTACCTGTGGTGAAGACTAGGTAGTGTACAAGGAATCCTTGTTGTTGAAGGATACGTTGGAGCTCCTTATGCTGAACGCTCTTTTCTTGGAATTTGATTTGGTGGTTAGTGTCTGAGCAGTAGCCCAGTTCAACTAGGTAGGCTTTTCTTGGTTTGGATTCGTCGTCAATGAGGAGGAGATCAGGCCTGTATTTATCCCATGTGGCTTGGGGAAGATCAGGGGGGTTGACTAAAAAGCATGAAATTCGGCGTGATTAAGGAAGCTGTCCAAAGGGGGTCCTCGGACAACACCATCAAACCGGGGGGGTGGCTAGGGGGGGCGGTACCCCCCACGATAGCCGGTGGCGGAAGAAGGAGTGTGGGACGAGTGTGTAGCAGATTCCATGCGCCGGCGGGTACACACAATGGTATGTGCGCATCGGACGGCGTGCAGGTGGAGGGAGTGGAGGAGGCGGGTGGTGTCAGTAGGATGGATACCGAGAGAAGAAAAATGGGAATAAGGGAGGCGAAGAGGGTACCGAAGGAGCCGAGGATGATGGGGTCCGGGGAGATGACCCGCCAACCAGCAGCGAGAAGAGCCGAACAGAGGGTGGAATGCTGAGCGCGTTTAATGGCAAGGGTGGTATGATAGCGGGCGTCCCAAGTGTATGTGAGTTCACAGAGATAGACAGTGTGGGCGGCTTGGAGTGTGGAAAGTTCTGACGGGGTGAGTGTGGCGTCGTGGGAGGGGGCGTCAAAAGGGGAGAGACCGGAAAGGAAGAGGATATCGGGGCGCAATTTGGCGACAGGGGTACAAGAGCAAGGGTGGAGGCATGCACAAGTGGGTGGGAGGTGTGGGAGGAGCCAAGGGGGTAGGCGGGTGTTGGAGACACCGAGTGGGAGGGCGTTTCTCGAAGATGCGTCAACATAGAATGTGGAGCGGCCGAGGGAGCCAGCACATATGGCGTCAAAGAGTTGAAGGACAGCGGCGTTGTGTCGGGCAATGTAGAGGGCAGCGAACTTCGGGTGGGAGCATGAGGCAAGATAGGTGGGCCGATGTGTCATGGGAGTGGCAAAAATGGCAAGATCCATCGAGGATGGGTGGGTTGCATTGAGTATAGGGTTCGGGGGGTATGCGTTTGTGAGGGACAGAGGCCGTCCAAAACATGTTGAAACGGAATTTAAGGATTGTGCGGATTTGAGGGAAGGAGCAGGAGCGCCACATATGAGAGGAGTGTTCGGGAAGGATCATGGCTGGTGCGGGTGGGAGAGGCTGGTGGGTCGGAGGAGTTGTAGGTGTTGGGGGGTGGGAGGGGGGGCAGGGGGTTGGGAGAGTGGTGGGTGAAGGGGGTACAGCGGAGAAGACACGAGCGACTGAGGGGCAAGGGAAAGTAGGTAAGGTCATGTGTGTGCCATAGGTATTGAGAAAGGTTGTTAGGGAGTCCGTGATGTCGGAGAGAAGGCGGTAGGGCGGGTGTGGGTTGGAGGGCGTAGGTAGAGGTTGGAAGCATGGCCATGCTGGGAGGCTGTGGAGGTGGCTCGGGTGAGAAATAGAGAAGTCGAAGGTACAAAAGGAGGGGTTATCGAGGGCATAGCGGGCACCCTCGTCAGCAATGTCGTTACCTAGGATGCCGGTGTGGGATCGCACTTTGTAGAAAATCGTGGGGGTGGAGGAGTGAAGGCGGGCAAAGAGGAGTTGGCGGATGGAGATGAAGATGGGAAGATGTTTATGAAAGGGGATGGAGTTGGGAAGATAGACGATGCGGCGGATAAGGTGTAGACTGGAGAGGGAGTCTGTGTAGATGCGAACTGGGTCTAGAGGGTGGTGTGTGCCGGCGTGCTGGAGGGCGGCAAGAATGCCTGAGAGTTCTGAAAAAATGCCTGAGAATCTAAAAGAAAGATTACAAGGGGCTCATGTCCTAGCAGTGAAACAACACCGCCCTAAAGTCGGACTCGAGGAAACCACCCGCCGTCTTCCGGCAGCGGGACTAGAACTCCGGTGGCCAAAGCCGTAACCACCGGGTCTGGACCATACCGCCCTTCAGACTGGGCTCCAACCAGGAAAAGAAAGATTACAAGGGGCTCATGTCCTAGCAGTGCAACAACACCTGCTAAAGCTAATCTAAAAGTTGGAGCTTAAACTTCAACGAATCCGACAAGTAGCAAGTACGAGTAGTTTGCTCCTTCAATCAGGGGCGGTCAATGAGGAACCCAAAGCTTATAGACTAGCTAATCTAAAAAGCAGTACGCCAATTCGGCGTGATTAAGGAAGCTGAGTAAGGATAAACTCCAAATTGTACCACCCAACAGCGGTACGAAAACGAAGATTTGGAACCCAACAGGCCCGGGAAGAGCGCCCGACACCCTTTCGGCGCCAAAAAACTTAAAGTCGGATTTCTATCTATGTCGCGAATCATTAGCTCTGCTGTTTCGCACACCTTTCTTCCTACTGTTAAATAGTTCTCTCGTTATTCCAGGGCCGACGCTCGAGTCGGCAGAGACTCGCGTATGTGCGTATGGCAGGGTGATCTACACCCTCTAGTCAACTTTTCAGCGTGCTGGAAGGATGGGTGGAGCACGTCCGCAGAACTACAGGCAGGGCCCTATTCAAATGGGAAAGGTAACACAGTACGCCAATTCGGCGTGATTTAGGAAGCTGTCCAAAGGGGGTCCTCGGACAACACCATCAAACTGGGGGGGTGGCTAGGGGGGGCGGTACCGCCCACGATAGCCGGTGGCGGAAGAAGGAGTGTGGGACGAGTGTGTAGCAGATTCCATGCGCCGGCGGGTACACACAATGGTATGTGCGCATCGGACGGCATGCAGGTGGAGGGAGTGGAGGAGGCGGGTGGTGTCAGTAGGATGGATACCGAGAGAAGAAAAAATGGGAATAAGGGAGGCGAAGAGGGTACCGAAGGAGCCGAGGATGATGGGGTCCGGGGAGATGACCCGCCAACCAGCAGCGAGAAGAGCCGAACGGAGGGTGGAATGCTGAGCGCGTTTAATGGCAAGGGTGGTATGATAGTGGGCGTCCCAAGTGTATGTAAGTTCACAGAGATAGACAGTGTGGGCGGCCTGGAGGGTGGAAAGTTCTGACGGGGTGAGGGTGGCGTCGTGGGAGGGGGCGTCAAAAGGGGAGAGACCGGAAAGGAAGAGGATATCGGGGCGCAATTTGGCGACAGGGGTACAAGAGCAAGAGTGGAGGCATGCACAAGTGGGTGGGAGGTGTGGGAGGAGCCAAGGGGGTAGGCGGGTGTTGGAGACACCGAGTGGGAGGGCGTTTCTCGAAGATGGCAGGGATGGATTTTGCCATCTGGATGGGTCTCGTGGATGGGTGTTTCGTCGGTACAATCCGTACAAATACGAATCATCCAGGGGCTCTGTGGAAATGGAAGGCCTGGATGGATCGTCGGTTGTTCGTACTTTTCGACCCATCCAGACCCATCCACGGCCTATGGAAATCCACCCATATTGGGGCGGGAGGGTCGGCCCCCCCGGTCGCCGGTCGGGGGTCGGGCGGGGGGGGGGCGGGGGGGCGGGCCCCGGGGTCGGGGTCGGGGGGAGGGGGTAATTTCCGCTTCGCACCAGCCCTGCCAGGATTGTATACGGTATATATGTATTTATGTCCAGGGGTAGGCCCAATAGACTAAAGGGACTTGCCCAACCGTACAAAGGCTTAAAAAGAAAAGGCACTGGTGATTTGAACCCCAATCAATCGTGTTACCAACGGGGGCCCTGATTTCGTGCGACAGTTATCATTTAATTATATCATACAATTAATTATATCATACAATTAAATCATCATCTCATCTGGGACGATAATTTATTGTGCGATTATTAACGCATTTTTAAATATTGTACTAAGTATTTCCATTCTTCAAAGGAATCAGGATTCAGGACCAGGATTGTATATATTGTACTTTCCAGGCTGGGGGGCCTCGAACAACAAAAACGTCCCGGGATATGGACCAGGGTAATTCAAAGCGCGCGCTTTTGCGCTTTTGGACGCTGACTTTTTGACCCCCCCTGCGCTTTAAGCGCAGTTTTTTGCAACCCCTTGTGGGCGCTGCAAGCAATTTTCGCGCTTTTCGCTCTACAAAGCGCAGTTTTTTTGTTTCAAGTGCGTTAAAGCGCTGGCCAGTTTGGCCATTTGAAGTACCCTGGTATGGACCATGTTAAGAGAACTAGTGGGAACTGCTGACATCCTTGGCATACGGTGCCGTTTCGTTGTGGGTAACACACTCACACAGTTCAAGCTCGCAACAAATGCCCCTGGTAGTTGGCGTATGCGGATACCGGTAGTCTATCAGTTTTTGAAGATGCCTGGTCAGCTAGAGTACAGACAGTTAGGAAGGTACGACTCCAGATCGAGGTGCCACTGGACAGAGAGAAAAATTACGCAGAAAAACGAATCCACCTGGGTGAATGCCCGGGATTTGGAATTCCCAAACGTGGTACAGAGACATAGGCTGTTTAAATTCCTGAATCGTGGATGAGATCATACTTGCAGAATTGCAGGTGCTTGAGTCGCTAAACCAGGATTTACCGGCAGCTTGGAGCTGTTGATTTTAAACTTGAATTGCTGGTTGGGATGATGCTGGAGGAGGGCAGGGGGCTGGGCGCAGCATCGCCAGCATCCTTTCAATACATTCTGCTGCTGCTGATGCTGCTGCTGATGCTGATGATGGTTGCATTTTTCCTGGCGCCCTACCGGACTCCAAATGCGCCCGCAGCTTGACGGAGTCAAGGGGGACGTCTGAGCATCATGAACAAAAAATATTATGCACCCCACCTGTCTAGTGCATTCTTTCCTCTGGAGGTAGGAGTGTAGGAGTGTGTTTCATAAGTAGTGATAAGGATAGACAGAGAGCAGCCTTCAGGTTGGTAGTAGGCCATGGAGACACGCATCTACACACCAATCTATCCTCTGAAAATTTAGTCTGGCATCCCATAATTCCATTGAGAACTGCATTTTATGTTGAGGGCCGTTGAGGGATACAAAAAATACAGTACAACATAGAACCATGGGCACATTCCCCATCTGTAATCTGAAGGAAGCTGAATCTATATATAATTATTCTGCACTTCTGCATCTACCTGCCTCTCTTTGATGCCCCAATTCATGTTGTATAATTGTCAAACTATGGTTTAATTTTCTTCCCTTTGCATGGAGCGGACAGTATTCTCTTACCTGCAATGCATACGAACAGAACAATAATTAAGGCGAGAGGGGCCTGAAAGATGGCATCAGCAAAATGATACAGATAGCAAGCCACATCAGCTGCTGCTGGCTAGTCCCGGCTAATGTTCGGTTGAAAAATGAGGCCAGTCCTTTCAGTCTTCAGGTTCCACGTGATACCAAGCAGGGTACCAGGTTAGTTCAAAACGTACATGTTTGCGTGAAAAAGTCCAAGGGCACGCACACTCCAGAAGGGTGAGTGCGTATTGTCACGCAAACTGTGACTGGTGTGTGCGTATTTTCCCGCACATTTACGTCAGATTTGTCAGATTCTGACCAAGATGCGCGAGTTTTCCCTGTTTTTCAAAGGTTTTCACGCACATTTTGACAGATATCAAGATATGTGCGTGTCTTCATGCACATTTGTTGTTGTTGTTGTTGTTGTTGTTGTTGTTGTTGTTGTTGTTGTTGTTGTTGTTGTGCGTGTGTGTGTGTGTGTGTGTGTGTGTGTGTGTGTGTGTGTGTGTGTGTGTGTGTGTGTGTGTGTGTGTGTGTGTGTGTGTGTGTGTGTGTGGGGGGGGGGGGGGGGGGGGGGGGGGGGGGGGGGGGAGGGGGCTGTGCGTGTGTCACGTAAACTCTCAGAGGGCTTTAAGCAACTTTGATACCACGCATACCCGTCTAGTTAGGTCTGTGCCTCTTCTGATTCTGCTCATTTATGTGTGTGGGGGGGGGGATCCGGCGTAGGGTCCTGCCAGTGGATGCACTACTCCCCCAAGAGTTGGAGGCACTGGCTGCTGGTAAGGGTAAGCAGTTGGAGGCTGTGAAGGCCTAGGAGGTCCAGTTGGAGGCCCTGGCTGGTAAGGGTTACCACTTGGAGGCTGTGAAGACTTAGGGGATTCAGTTGGATACACTGGCTGGTAAGGGTAAGCACTTGGAGGCTGTGAAGGCCTAGGGGGTTCAGTTGGATACACTGGCTGGTAAGGGTAAGCACTTGGAGGCTGTGAAGACTTAGGGGGTTCAGTTGGATACACTGGCTGGTAAGGGTAAGCACTTGGAGGCTGTGAAGGCCTAGGGGGTTCAGTTGGATACACTGGCTGGTAAGGGTACAAACTTGGAGGATGTGAAGACCTTGGGGGTCCAGTTGGATTCACTGGCTGGAAAGGGTAAGCACACTGAGGCTGTGAAGACCTAGGGGGTCCAGTTGGAGGCCCTGGCTGGTAAGGGTAAGCAGTTGGAGGCTGTGAAGGCCTAGGGGGTCCAGTTGGAGGCCCTGGCTGGCAAGGGTAAGCAGTTGGAGGCTGTGAAGGCCTAGGAGGTCCAGTTGGAGGCTGTGAAGACCTCGAGGGACCAGGTGAATGCACTGCTGCTTGGGGAGCTGCTTGGGGAACTGCTTGGGGAGCTGCTTGCTTTTTCAGTACTCCAGCGTTACCACGTTTTGCTATGCAAGCGTCCAACTTTTCTGCTGGTACCCCACAGGCTTTGCAAGCTTCTCGGACAGCATGTAACTGAGCCGCAGCCTCCAGCCTGACATCACCCAACTAACTCTTTTGCAGCGTTGGCCTTCAGTTGGGTTTTTTGGGACTTCAATCTCAGTTCGATCGACCGGACGTCTTTCTCAATCGCCCTTTCCTCCTTTGCCTCTTTCGTCTCGATATCTCTTATCCTCTTCTCGAGTTCCCCATTCTTGGCCAGCACCCGGGTCAAGCACTCGCGGTGCTTTTTTATGACACCTGAATCAGAGCATGAGCAGAGGCGATCATGTAAATGTGTATGTGTATTTGCATACGTAAGCATGTTTACTTATATGTGTCTATGTATGTATGTATATATGTATGTACTAGTTGGCCCCCCCCTACCTGCCCCCCTCCCTCCTTTCGTCCCCCCCCCCCCCACCTCCCCCCCCCCCCCCCCCCCCCCCCCCCCCCCCCCCCCCCCCCCCCCACCCCCCCCCCCCCCCCCCCCCCCACTATTTGTTCTGTCTCCTTCCTTCTCCTTCACCCTCCATCCATCTACCCCCCTTCTGTGTTTTCTTTCTCCTATCCTCCTTGACTCCCCCATGACTCTTGACCCTACCTCCGTCTCTCCCTTTTCACACTGTCCCCTGTGGTACCCCATACGCATAGGGTAGGGCTGGGAAAGATTGAGCGCTAAGCCACGGACCAGGCGGATTCGAGAATGGATTGTGAGGTTACGATTCATTCAAGTTCCGAGTGACTCAGAAAGCGATCGAATCATACGTTTGAATGATTTTGGAGGCTTGCTAGCCCTCTCCTTTTATTTGTGCATCAGGCCCACGGATGGAGGAGTCAAATCGGCTCTTGGATATTCATTCTGAATTCGCCTGAAGGACCCCGGGAAGCTGTTGATGTTTCTAACATGCATGACTTGGAAAACCGGCAGCTTTTTCTCCTCGCGCAATCACGCGGTTGTGCGAGCACGCTTTTGCTTTGACCAGAAAACTCCGCAGTTCATGAAGTCAAATCGCGCGCTCGCTACAACCAAATGGTCGACAGGATCATTCCCTCGAAGCCAAAAGCTGTTGCACGTAGCGCGCTGGGTTGTGGACGTATATCTTGAGCACCATGTAAGCTGAACTTCTCAATGCAATGAAAGAGGTTGCAGAATTGGGATGAACAGAGCAAGGGCGAGAACTCCCAGCGAGACCAGCGCTGACTTATTGGCAGCCTTGCATTCCTCCTCAGGTATGGCAGCATAGGCTTCACATGCGGCCTGGTTAGCAGCCAGACGTTCCTCATCGGGTATGGAAGTAAGCCCTGGCTCCACGCCTGGCCTCGTTGACAGCTCCGGATCGCGAATTGTGTCACATGAAGGGCAGGTCAGGGCAGGGTATCGCAGGACAGAGCAGACAGGATTGAAAGGGCGATGGCGCGCAGGTGGAATTATGATGCGGAAGAGTGGAAGTTGGATGCCGAAAGACGCAGCTGGGAATTTGAATTTACGCACTACAGTACTGCAATTGTCCGTGTGCATTTGTCCCTGCCCCTCGCCCCCCCCCTACACACAACGAACGAACGAAAAGTTCTCGAACTATTTACAGAAATCCCTGAACTTTACATATATAGATGTATGTGTGTGTAGCCATCTTGATGGCACCTGGGGCAGAGCAGGAGCAGAGGCAATCATGTAAGTAGATGAGTATGCGTATTTGCATACGTTAGCATGTGTACTTATGTGTGTGCATGTGCACGTGCAGGTATCTTGATTTCCCCTGAGGCGGAGCTAGTCGACATCCTTAATCGGTAGTTACTGATTAATCTGATCGGCGCTAATCTAATCGGCAATTAAACTTGTCCCATTGTCTCGGTCAAGTTTCCAATCGGCTGTCCTCAAATGACTAACGCCGTTGCGTCTAGTCATAAGTTGAATGGTCACTCGGTCGATCTGAGTTCATGAGTTCATGGCTATAGAACTAGTTCTCTTTATGAAGGAGATAAGGCTCGGGCATTCTTTTTTTTCAAATCCGGAAGTTTTTTTTCTAGCTTAATGATTTTAGGCTTCCTCTAGGGAGAGCGTTTTTATGGTTGTATAGCTTTTATAGCTTTTTATGGCCATTGAGGGCAAACAAACTTTTTATTTATATTTTTGTAGCGGCAATTTGGGCAAAAACAGGGCCACAAGTAGCGATCGCTATATACAGTGGGGAAATCCCTGCAGGCACTTGTGAAGCGTCCTCCGACATTCCCACAAGACCCCCAGCCACCCTCAAACCCCCTGATCTTCCCCAAGCCACATGGGATAAATACAGGCCTGATCTCCTCCTCATTGACGACGAATCCAAACCAAGAAAAGCCTACCTAGTTGAACTGGGCTACTGCTCAGACACTAACCACCAAATCAAATTCCAGGAAAAGAGCGTTCAGCATAAGGAGCTGCAACGTATCCTTCAACAACAAGGATTCCTTGTACACTACCTAGTCTTCACCATAGGTACCACTGGTACCATACCAATCCCAACTATTACCAATCTCTCCACCTTAGGGATCAGTCGCGAACACGTAGACAAACTCATCTCTAAGCTGCACAGAGAATCTACCGCCTCCTGTACCAGCATTCTTGCCACACGTCGCATGAAGGAGTCCCTCCCGCCTGGAGGGTGACACTTACTATGTCTGCCATGGTGACTTTCCCCAGCTGCGGCGTACGGGAGGGTCCCCTTAACACCACGCCCCTCCAGGCGTTATCTTTTTGGGGGGGGGGGGGGGGGGGGGGGGAATCCCTGATAAGGCTTATTTAATGAGCATAATCGTCCTTACTCAAGTTGAGTCCGGTCTCGTTGCCGGCAGAAGGCTTTTCATAGTGAGTTCACTTGATGTATCGTTTCTACAGTTTATAATATCTTCCTGTTCTCCAAGATTATCAAGCGATATATCATACGATATTGTTCAATATATCATATGCCATCGTCGACATATCGATACAATATTGTACTTGACAACCCTAGGTATGTGTATTTCCCCATGTGCAGCCAGCTGCCTCTCATGGAAGTGAATTTCATCCAAACAGTGTCCAAACTGTACCTGGCTGGGGAGTTTATAGCTGGATCAACATCTAGCCTGAATTGTATTCAACTGGTATCTAGGCATCGACACAGACTACCTGGACAACCCACTGCTTAGATAGTGCCTGGGCATAGACCAGATGACACATGGACAACTGTCTATAATATCTGAGTATTACCCAGATAGTGCATAGACATTGTCCAGGTACCGGTAGAATACGGAGCCTTTCTATACTGCCTTGATAACACCCAGATATAATTATTATCCAGAGAAAAAGTAGTGCTTGGATTAGTAGGTGGATAGCTTTGAACGCTTGCATCTTTGTCCTGAGAGCATATGACAAAACACATATGAGTTTTACCGCTACCAACAGCAGCACCACCAAAAGGAGCAACCACTACAACAACAAACAAGACAGCAGCAACCTAAACCACAACCAAGTAAGCAGCCCGCCTACGTACCAACCAACCTACCATCCAACCAACCTACCAGATGAGGTGTGCAGCCAACCAACCAACCAACCTACCTGATGAGATGTGCAGCCAACCAACCAACCTACCAACCAACCAACCTACCTGATGAGATGTGCAGCCAACCAGGTTTGCAGCAGCTGCTCTAGGATAGGTGAGCTCAAGGCACATGGGGTCTCCAGACTCTCCAGAAGTGATGTGAGAGGAGTGGAGTCTAAGAGCTGAGCAAGACCTTCACAATTGCTTGACTCAGCCAGCCAAGTCAAGGCTGCAGCAAGGACGCCATCCCATTGGTTCTCTTCAGCACGCTTCACCCAGGAGTACGCATTATTCTCCGTCAAGCAGGTCTTGATGTTCGATGCAAGCCATGAAGTGCAGATGGGCTTAAGGGAGGCAAAGGTGGGCTGTTCAACAAGCTTTAGCCACCTACGAGGGGAGATGACGTAAGGAATGACACTGTTCTCCCTACCAGATTTCATGAAAGACGTGCAGCATGGCAATAGACACAGGCTTGACATAAGAATGATCATATCTGGTGACACTTTCATGTTGCCTAGTGGGGGATTCACTGCATTCTGCAAGAAACACCGACCTCTGTGGTCACAGCCTTGGCACCATGATGCACTTGCCTACCATAGTCCTTGATGGGACAAACAAGTATTATCATTCAAAATGCAGAGAATGACGGAGGCAATATACTACGGCGATGCCCTTGAGGTATCAATGGTTGGTGACAACAATGTACTTTACTTCACTCATGCTTGAAGGATAAGGTGTGTGTATATATATATATATATATATATATATATATATAGCTCAGGGCTAGCAAAACAAATGGTGAAGTCAAATGTCAAATGGTGAAGAAGACCCCCGCTGCAAAACTGACAAGTCCAACTGACCTGGTAATGGTGGTAGCCCTCTCTTCATTCTTCACACCTGCAGACAGGTGGTTCTGCAAGTTCTCTTCCAACCACTTGAAGCAGATGGCTTTCACTTCAGGCATGTTCAAGGAATCACCCAGCTCAGCCCAGCGAACCACATCTTCTCTAGGTTCTCCAGCCTCCACATCCTCAAAAATCCACAGCCAGTCGTCATCCCTAGCATTCCCCAGAGCTCCCAGCAAGGCGGGTTTGATGATGGTGAGATCTGCCTCATGTAGCAGTAGCCACTTCTCAACTTCTGATAGCCCGTCCTCTTCAAGGGAGGAAGAAGAAATGGTGGGTAAAGTGAAGAAAGAGTGAAGACAGGAGACTGGCTGTGGGCGGGTGACACTTCAGGGGTGGCCAGGAAGGAAAAGCCCAACCTTAACATTACAAGCAATGCCACATTATCAGGATAGGCTGATCGGATATGATAGGAGACTGGCTGAAAGGGACTAGTACTGGTGGGGGCTGACATGAATAATGATAAGCATGGCAGAACAATATATAGCACGGCAAATGTAAGTGAAGGGTAGGAGGAATGAGCCTAGGCACGACAGGACAGGATTGAATCACATCACATCAGATCAGATCAGTCAAGATCAGATCAGACCGGACGGTGTCAGAGTAAGGAAGAACATATGCATAATACAGTGCAATACAGGAGGACTGGGAAAGGAAAGGATGCAACATATTTGAAAGGTGGGAGGGAAAATTATTCACGCCTCCTTTCCATTGCATATATAATAATACACTCGGGGAACGACCCGTTTTGCGCGGGGTTGCGTAAAGGTTCCCGTTCGGTTGCGCAGTTGCGCCTATCAGGTTAATGACTAATGGTGTACGGAAGGCGCTCCGCGCCCTAGAGCATGACTCAGTGATCACGAGACTTAGGGCCACGTGGGTGGACTCTTTGACGGAATTCGAACGCACTGCAGCTTTCCGGACGTCCAACTTGAATGCGTTGCATTGCGAAAGTAGCGCATAATAGACGCTTCCTCGTCGATTTAGAGGATCAGGCTGTGGACGATTGTGGATCGTTTATTCTGCGTTGACTGTCCAGTCGCAGAGTTGGCATAGTATGTTCATCCTGGCGCAACTCTTTAGTCTGGGTTTAGTTCATTGCGTTTCTCAAAGGATGTAGTCTGGCGCAACTCTTTAGTCTGGGTTTAGTTCATTGCGTTTCTCAAAGGATGTAGTCTGGCGCAACTCTTTAGTCTGGGTTTAGTTCATTGCGTTTCTCAAAGAATGTAGTCTGGCGCAACTCTTTAGTCTGGGTTAAGTTCCATTGCGTTTCCAAGGGGAACTCTTTAGTCTGGGTTAAGTTCATTGCGTTTCTCAAAGGATGCAGTCTGGCGCAACTCTTTAGTCTGGGTTGAGTTAATTGCGTTTCTCAAAGGATGTAGTCTGGCGCAACTCTTTAGTCTGGGTTGAGTTCATTGCGTTCTCAAAGGATGCAGTCTGGCGCAACTCTTTAGGCTGGGTTGAGTTCATTGCGTTTCTCAAAGGATGTAGTATGGCGCAACTCTTTGGTCTGGGTCGAGTTCATTGCGTTTCTCAAAGGATGCAGTCTGGCGCAACTCTTTAGTCTGGGTTGAGTTCATTGCGTTTCTCAAAGGATGTAGTCTGGCGCAACTCTTTAGTCTGGGTTGAGGTTATTGCGTTTCTCAAAGGATGTAGTATGGCGCAACTCTTTAGTCTGGAATGAGACTGGGGCACTTTACAAGCATAAATATCCATGCAACAAATCGTGTATTGTCAGTTTACAATCAAGGGGTGAGCCCTAACAAGTCTATAAACTGTTAAATCCACTCGGGGTGCTTTCAAAGTTCTCACCCCAAGAAATCCTAAGAGTACACGTGACATTCCATCAAGAAGTGCTGTTCATCCTCTACTACTAAGTGGATATTCTCTGTCCAGCATCCCCATTTCACAGCATCTACAATTTAGAGGGATATACCACGACCCCATGTGTCAGATTCGATATTTTTCGGAGTGTCTATCACAAGGATCTCTATGCATCCAACCAAATATGTATGTCAATAGCATGTAGGACAAGTCTGATCAGGTCCAATATGAAACCTGCATAACCCAAGGTATACCCAACCTAATAGGAGGCAAGGAAGGAGGCATGAAGGTACTCCAACTGCCGGAGGTGTGGCAACCTAACCACTAAGGCAAGGAATGTGACAAGCAAGGAAAACCAACCGCTAGGAGAGTCAAGGAAGATGCCTAGACAGTCCACATGACGACATAGAGAGTCAAAGAAGAAAACTAGCAAGTACAACCGACCGCATAGAGAGGGAAGGAAGGGGGCTAGCAAGTTAACCCGATCATCATTTCTCTACGTCCTCGCTGAATCTATATCTGTACATCATCAGCATTTGTAGTTACTTCATGCCAGCAATCTTGCCATTCCGATTACATCCATCCCTCCTCTTGTCCTGCAAGACATGCATACACGGAAGGAGATTCATACATATATTCGCAAGCCAGTCAGATAATCAGGTGCTATGTTAGTTAATTGATAATTATATAGATAGTTACCAATAGCTAGTTCAGATGCCTAGATGTTGCCAACTCGCCCAGAGGGCTGAGAGTCTGGTGAATGCAGATGAACTAGCTTGCAAGCTCGTTCTGGTCCATTCAGATTTGTATCTAGTTATGAAGGTGTGTTTCAGAAGCATGCGGGTCAGGTGAATACATATTTGTATCCTTGCAAGCTAGTTCAGGTGCCTACACATGGCAATTTAGTTATGAAGCATAACAATAATGTGATTGCATATTGACCATCTTGCAAGCTAAATAGTTTTCAATGTCACTAACATGGCCTCTACTTAGTTGCCAAACTGTGTGCCGTCTTGAGGTACAAACAGAGTCTGACTGCATTTTAGGCATAACGAGAAGATTTGAGATTATGGTGGTAAGCAGGAATTTGCTAACACTAATAGGGCCCAGTGAAAACAGATTAACCAACTTGCAAGCTGCCAGCAGGTAACTGCCCGGCCTAGAAGGTTGAGCGTCAGGTACCCGATGAATCAAATGTTGCCCATTTCCTTGGCTATACAACGTCGCAAAATGTGCCGCACCTGCATTGAGAGGGGGCAATATTCCTGCTAGCGATAAGAGCACAGGTCCCTGCAAATAAATAAGAGCCAGATAGTAAGTCAGGTTGTTAGACAGGCTGTGAGTCAGATAGTGAGTCAGGTTGCAGAACGCAGCGGTGGAAGCATCGAGGCAATAAGTAAGACAGTAGGCAACACAACAAGAAGCGGGTAGGAAGTAAGCTGCTCTGCAAAAAATAATCAGGGAGGCAGTAAGCAACACCACAATCAGCATGTAAGCAGTACGCAGCACCTCTGCAAGCAGCAAGACAATAAGCAACACCACAATAATAAAGTAAGCAGTAAGCGGCACCATTGTAAGAAGCAAGACAGCAGGCAGCACCTGCATAACCTTGTAAGCAGCACGTAGCACGGCTGCAAGCATCAAAGCAATAAGATACAACACAATAAGCAGGTAAGCAGTACGCAGAACTGGTGCAAGCATCAATACAATGAGCAACACCACAATAAGCAGGTAGTCAGCACACAGCACCACTGGACACAGCAAGACAGTAAGCAGCACAACAATAAGCATGAAGGAAGACGCAGCGCCATTGCAAGCAGCACGACAGTAAGCAGCACCACAATAAGCATTAAGCAGTATGCGGCAACGCTGCAAGCATTGAGACAATAAGCAACACCACAATAAGCAGGAAGGCAGTACACAGCACCACTGTAAGCAGCTAAACAGTAGGCAACACAATAATAAGCATGAAGTAAGACGCAGCGCCATTGCAAGCAGCACAACAGTAAGCAGCACCACAATAAGCATTAAGCAGTATGCGGCAACGCTTTAAGCATCGAGACAATAAGCAACACCACAATAAGCAGGGAGGCAGTTCACAGCACTATTGCAAGCAGCAAGACAGTGGTCAGCACAACAATAAGCATCGAGGAGTACGCAGCACCATTGCAAGCAGCATGACAATAAGCAGCACCACAATAAGCATTTAGCAGTATGCAGCAACGCAGCAAGCATCGAGACAATACGCAACACCGAAATAAGCAGGGAGGCAGTTCACAGCACTATTGCAAGCAGCAAGACAGTGGTCAGCACAACAATAAGCATCGAGGAGTACGCAGCACCATTGCAAGCAGCATGACAGTAAGCAGCACCACAATAGGCATTAAACAGTATGCAGCAACGCTGTAAGCATCGAGACAGTAAGCAACACCGAAATAAGCAGGGAGGCAGTTCACAGCACTATTGCAAGCAGCAAGACAGTGGTCAGCACAACAATAAGCATCGAGGAGTACGCAGCACCATTGCAAGCAGCATGACAGGAAGCAGCACCACAATAAGCATTTAGCACTATGCAGCAACGCTGCAAGCATCAATACAACGAGCAACACCACAATAAGCAGGAAGGCAGTACACAGCACCACTGTAAGCAGCTAAACAGTAGGCAACACAATAATAAGCATGAAGGAAGACGCAGCACCATTGCAAGCAGCATGACAATAAGCAGCACCACAATAAGCATTTAGCAGTATGCGGCAACGCAGCAAGCATCTAGACAATAAGCAACACCACAATAAGCAGGGAGGCAGTTCACAGCACTATTGCAAGCAGCAAGACTGTAACAAACCGTAAGCTTCGCCCAGACGTTGCGAAGCATAACGTTGTTGAGATAACAGACTACGTAAGCTTCGCCCAGACGTTGCGAAGCATAACGTTATCTGACGACAGCCTGGAACCTTCTACTGTCGTAGTTATCTGATGTGTTGCTGACAGTGTCGCAGACCAACTGTCGCGTTCCGTGTTCTGCAGCGTAAACCCTAGAACCCTAAGTTCTAGATCCTTCGGCGGCACTATAAATACCGCCGCGCGCTGTCTCTGGAACGTATAAACGACTAAACTTTTATCCCTTCTTCTTCCACGAGAACTAGTCGAGCTCACGAAGACGCTCGTTACATTTGGTCCCTCCTCCCGAACTGAACATAGAGCCTGGTGCGATCGATTTTGAGCGCGGTAAACCCTTGTGTGGAGACAGCTTTCTGGATCTGACACGCCACGTGGAAACGGCTTTCAATCTGGAAGCACAGCGCTTGGCGCGAAGTCATTCACGCGCACACGTGCCACGCCTTGGCACAGCTAGCCAGCGCCACCTTAGCTACTGCCTTTGGACAGCGAATCGACCCTCTGGAGACATCACCATGAGCGCTACTACGAATGTCGAGACGACTGTAGGATCAGCCTCGATGATTCAGGCCGAGGACCCCTCTATCTAATATGAAGAGAAAAGGCAAGCTTGAACCGGTGGATTAGCCACGACTAGGGGTGGGCGCACCACTGTAGAGGAACCCTATAGAAGGGCGGAGTGAAGTGACCCCTAGCGATGAAAAGCAATAGGCTTTCAAAGGCTTTTGCAAAGATAGTGCGTGCGTTGGCTCAAGAGTCAAATCTTTGCAAAGTTTGTAGGATGGCTCGTGCATGTTGAGAATAAGGCGGAGTTGGAGATTTATGAGGAGTCTAAATTGGTAAATTCCAGATGGATCTCTAGAATGGAGACTCCAAAGTTATCTCTCTCCTTATGTTCATCGTAAGCTAGTGGTGGTCAGGAAAAGGAAAGCTAAACCAAAGAAATGTTACGGATGCAGGTTATGGATGAATGGCCTATATCTGTGATTTTTCTATTTGGTTGTTGAGTTATTTTAACAACGTCGAGTGCGTTTGATTCTTCAAGCCTTAGAAGTTTGTTCTTAGAATTAAATATAAAGTATCATGCATGTAGGATCTCGGCGATCCTTAAGTACCACCGAAAAAAATAGAAAAGTGGTAGTGCATATAGTTTGCAACCCTATGCTCATGATATGCACACATTGTTCTTACAAGCATTTTAGTTGCAACAACAACAATAATTGCTGTTGCCACAAATGTCGTTGCATGGATCGCTACAACTGTTATGCATCACTACCCTTAAAGAAGAGAGTGGGGTAGAGCGTTGATTGCAACAGCTTGGCATGTATTTTGGTTTAATTCAGAGTAGGATACGAGGTTAGTGAAGTACACCTTACTCCCTCGTTTATACGCGAGTAACATAGCATGCAGGCTAATGCTATTAGCTGCATGTCCTCAGTAAAAAGGGCTCCCTACTCCCTATTTCAGTCGATGAAATTTATTAAAGGCGTCTTTGGCATTTGTGCTTAGCCGTTAACGCCGTAACGGTAGCCCACAATAATTAAACTGTATGTGTATGGTTGAGCCTATGCAAACCATTATGGTTACAGCGTATGCCCCAAAGTTTAATTGTATACTTGAGTGAAACAGAACGTGAAGATATGATTATTTGAAGACTTCGTGTGGAAAGAAGCCTAACGCGAAGTTAATCTGCATGTACCAAAAAGCTTTGATAAAGCAAACAAATTGCAGACCAAATAATTCATAACGTGCTGACGAGATTCTTCCGTTCGCCATCCCTATTTAGAAATAGTGAATCACTCAAGCCTTAAAGAAATAATCGACCTAAACCTATGGAAGTCGAAATAAACATAATTTATTAGTGTGATTATGCGGAGCGCGAGACTATGCGTCCCGTAATATGTTTTTTGTGCAAGAAACCCGGACATAAAACCAATGAGTGCCCGGACTTCACAAAATTATCATATTTGTGATGGGAAACTTTACAGGTACGACTATTGAGATGTAGGATGACTGTTCATCAGACATCCACAATATATGTGGTAGCCGGCCAAATAAAGTTGTTCCCTTTATAAATAAATATCGTCATATGTGTCCTTTTGAATGGCTGATTTTGCAAGGTATGATGATGGGACAGCTGGCTGCTATTCCCATGCACCAACAAAGGAGCAACTGTTAACTTGATGGTATCAAAGAAACATTTTGCTCCACAACAATCGGAGAATGAGATGATATATCCGAAGAGGACCACACAAAATGGTGGAATATTTACCTTGCCAAAATATTAAAGTGGGAAATATGATGGCTATTCAAAATTGAAGTGACTTAGATAAAGCCACACACATGACGAAATATTGTGGATGGAGCGGTACAATCCTACAATTAATTGGAAAACCCATGAGGTTATGCGAAGTTAATTGGAAAACCCATTGCATGAGGTTATGCAAACAAGGAAAGCATATCGAGATGAAGTTGACTAATGCAGTTAATTTCTGCTTGGCCACAAGACTATCCCTCATTTTATCACAATCCCTTCGGTGAGTTGGGATTTGAAAACAGTTGTATGTGGCTAGGGACGCCAGGAAAAAAGGACTTCCTTACTTCATCGCGATCCCTTCGGAGAGTTGGGGTGCGGAAACAAAGAGTAAGTGTTACGAGAAACATGAAACGGCCATAATGAATCCAACACCGAAAAGAAGTTTGGGAAATCCTTGTGTAAGCGGAAAAGAGTCCCGCTGGTGAGGACTGATGAGGAAGTCCCACCAAAAATGTCTGATGGTGGCGGTGGTCTCCTCGGCGGTACCTCGGTCCACATTAACGCCCATCAGAAAAGAGGTACGAATGATCATTCAGCATGGCAAACTCAGCATGGAGACCGGTTCTATGTGATAGCTGGTGGCTGAGTATTATAAAGTCTTTCCAAAAGGGTTATTAGCAGGTCTTCTACGAGGTAGATCTGTTAATCATGAGACAGGATCGGCATTGGGTTTTGACCCACAAACCGCCCCATTGTTATATTGAGTTGTGATGAATTGCGCGAAGTCAAAGAGCAATTTTGAGAGTTACTCGATAAAAAGGCTCATTCAACCTATTTTTATCCGGAGCCCGTGCCTTTTTATTTGCCAGTAAAGAGGAAGATGGTACTAAGAATAGGATGTGTGTTGAATATTGGCAGAACCCTAAACTCGAGAGCTATCAAAAATGGTTATCCACTTCAGCGTATTGATTGGATTCTGGATTGGTTACAAGGAGCAGAGAATTTCCTAAAATTGATCTTTGATCAGGCTCTCACCAGATCCAGATCAATATGAAGGATATTAGGACATACCAAAATATGGGATGGACTTTTTGAACTCACAGTCCCTTATTTTGGCGTTTGCGATGCTCCTTGGCTCAAGACTGATATGATCAACAGTTGGATGACTTGGTCATGATTCACATAATGACATTCTGTTATTTTTCCAAAAATTATCTGAGCATGCTGAACATCATCATCATACAAAAATGTTTTTGGAACAAAGACCAGAAAATAGTCCTCCAAACACTGCAAATTGCATTGATGTCAAGAAACATCATATTCAAACTTGATTTTGATTCAACTTTTGTGGTGAAGGCCCATACAATTGTCAATGTCATTCCCAAACGATTTTGCGATTGGAGTGATCTTTACCTCAAAACAAGAAGTAAAATGGGTTACAATAACCTATGAGAATAGGAAACTAAGATCTCCAGAACTTTCATATTTAGTTCATGAATGCGAGCTATTTAACGAACCATTCATGCATTAAACGAAGGAGAGACACTACCTTTCTCCTAGGTATATGAATTATGGTGGAGATTGATAAAGGTTTCGCAAAATATGTGTAGCACATCTGAGTAGTCATCAAGCAAACTGATTACGCTTGCTTGCTGAATACAATTTTGCCATTGTTGCTAATGAAGTTGGCTTAACGGTGCAGCTGATGCTCTTTATAGAAGGCCAGACTTAAATCTTTGTGAAACCAACGCAGTTAAATCATTTCAGACGGAAAGTGTTTTGTGAGATAGAGTTTGATGCAAATAAGGATATAGGAGTACATGGATGCTTACTCTAAAATCAAGCAAAATACTTGTATATACAAAAGATAGATCTCAATTGTATATGCCAGTTTCAACCTTGAGAGCTAAACATCCTTAATGGTGCTCATGATGACATCACTCCCAGGCATCTTGTAGAAAGTAAAATTTATTAAACCAGAACTAGTCACACGTAAGCATGGACTTTATCGTTGAACTGCCCATGTCCAATGGGGTTGATGCTATTGTTAGTATTTGTTGACAAGCTCAGCAAATTGGCGCATTTGCACTCACCACTAAAAATGTGGATGCAACAGATGCTTCATGGCTGTTCTTTGATACTGTATCATTCAAGCATCATGGTTTATAAAAAAGCCCTGATTACTGATCGTGACCCAAGATTCACAAATGAGTTCTGGAATAATGTGTTTGAAA
Source organism: Chlamydomonas sp. ICE-L (assembly GCA_013435795.1). NCBI lineage: Eukaryota > Viridiplantae > Chlorophyta > Chlorophyceae > Chlamydomonadales > Chlamydomonadaceae > Chlamydomonas > Chlamydomonas sp. ICE-L. Next base: position 5,163 of record JACBWV010000383.1, on the reverse strand, counting down.
TCTGTGGTACAAGGCTGACCATGTCCCCTGCTTGCCACCCCAAACAGATGGACAGACGGAAAAACTTAATTTAATCCATGAGGAACTATTAAGACCTTATATCTCAGATATAATATATAATTGGGATTGCAAACTTGTGTCAGCTGAATTTGTTTAAAATAGCGTGACTCAAGACGACTCAGTTGGATTTTCACAATTTATCTCAACTGTGGATACTAATCAAGTTCTCTAATGATACTTATGGTACCCAACGACGAGATTCATTGTTGATCGTGAGAAAAATCTTGATTCCGCGAAATTCAATTTTCAGGCCACACAAGAAATTCAATCCTTGAATTTCGAGTTGGTTATTTAATGTTATTATCTGCATCCAACCTGAATATGTAGATGCCGGTAATTTGTGTAGAGGCTACGACCAATAAGGTACGATCCTTTTATGATGATAAAGGAAGTATCTTTGGTTGCCTTTTAGCGGAATTATCTGAGCACGTGGATACTTACTCAGTAATTCATATCAGTTTACTCCAGCCCTAAAATTTGAGCACGCCCTTATCAAATCACAAGTGGTGATGGAAAACAAATAATATTTTCAGGTGGAAGATATTATTTAACTGGTGGAGTAAACACAGAAAACCACGTATGTATCTGGTCAAATAGAAGAGACTTGATAGCTTAGTCTTGGAATTCTTGGCATTGAATCTCTGTTATAGGAGAACAGAAAGATGTTGAGGACATCATTTAGCATATACCAAGAAACATCATCACACACATGAGATTTAGGAGCAAGACATCTGGTGCCACATCTGTAAAGAGACAGATACATGGACACAAGCATGCTCCTATGTGATAGATGTGACATAGGCTATCATACTAAATGTTTCTAAGCTACCCCTTCAATAAACCAGATACTTAAAAGAGAATAGCTATGCCACTCTTGATAGACAAATAAATGGCATAGATTATGAAAAACTAGGATGAGACACAAGACATGCTGAAAAACCGTCTATGCTGTCTATACTATGCGCTATCCCCATACCAGGAAGTGACATAAAGAGTTGTTAGGCCATGGACGTTTAATTAGGTTTTTTTTACACCACCCGAGATAATTTTTGGGGACAAAATTTTTAATCCCCCGGGGAGGATGTAACAAACCGTAAGCTTCGCCCAGACGTTGCGAAGCATAACGTTGTTGAGATAACAGACTACATAAGCTTCGCCCAGACGTTGCGAAGCATAACGTTATCTGACGACAGCCTGGAACCTTCGACTGTCGTAGTTATCTGATGTGTTGCTGACAGTGTCGCAGACCAACTGTCGCGTTCCGTGTTCTGCAGCGTAAACCCTAGAACCCTAAGTTCTAGATCCTTCGGCGGCACTATAAATACCGCCGCGCGCTGTCTCTGGAACGTATAAACGACTAAACTTTTATCCCTTCTTCTTCCACGAGAACTAGTCGAGCTCACGAAGACGCTCGTTACAAAGACAGTGGTCAGCACAACAATAAGCATCGAGGAGTACGCAGCACCATTGCAAGCAGCATGACAGTAAGCAGCACCGCAATAAGCATTTAGCAGTATGCAGCAACGCTGCAAGCATCAATACAATGAGCAACACCACAATAAGCAGGAAGGCAGTACACAGCACCACTGTAAGCAGCTAAACAGTAGGCAACACAATAATAAGCATGAAGGAAGATGCAGCGCCATTGCAAGCAGCACAACAGTAAGCAACACCAAAATAAGCATTAAGCAGTATGCAGCAACGCTGTAAGCATCGAGACAATAAGCAACACCGAAATAAGCAGGGAGGCAGTTCACAGCACTATTGCAAGCAGCAAGACAGTGGTCAGCACAACAATAAGCATCGAGGATTACGCAGCACCATTGCAAGCAGCATGACAGTAAGCAGCACCACAATAAGCATTTAGCAGTATGCAGCAACGCTGCAAGCATCAATACAATGAGCAACACCACAATAAGCAGGAAGGCAGTACACAGCACCACTGTAAGCAGCTTAACAGTAGGCAACACAATAATAAGCATGAAGGAAGACGCAGCGCCATTGCAAGCAGCACAACAGTAAGCAGCACCACAATAAGCATTAAGCAGTATGCGGCAACGCTGTAAGCATCGAGACAATAAGCAACACCACAATAAGCAGGAAGGCAGTACACAGCACTATTGCAAGCAGCAAGACAGTGGTCAGCACAACAATAAGCATCGAGGAGTACGCAGCACCATTGCAAGCAGCATGACAGTAAGCAGCACCACAATAAGCATTTAGCAGTATGCAGCAACGCTGCAAGCATCAAGACAATACTCAACACCACAATAAGCAGGAAGGCAGTACACAGCGCCACTGTAAGCAGCTAAACAGTAGGCAACACAATAATAAGCATGAAGGAAGACGCAGCGCCATTGCAAGCAGCACAACAGTAAGCAGCACCACAATAAGCATTGAGCAGTTTGCGGCAACGCTGTAAGCATCGAGACAATAAGCAACACCACCATAAGCAGGAAGGCAGTTCACAGCACTATTGCAAGCAGCAAGACAGTGGTCAGCACAACAATAAGCATCGAGGAGTACGCAGCACCATTGCAAGCAGCATGACAGTAAGCAGCACCGCAATAAGCATTTAGCAGTATGCAGCAACGCTGCAAGCATTGAGACAATACTCAACACCACAATAAGCAGGAAGGCAGTACACAGCTCCACTGGAAGCAGCAAGACAGTAAGCAGCACCACAATAAGCAGGTAAGCAGTACCCAACACTGCTGAAAGCAGCAAGACAAGAAGTAACACCACAATAATAAGGTAAGCAGTACGCAGCACCATTGGGAGCAGGAAGACAATATGCAGCACCACGATAAGCATGAAGCTATACACAGCACTGCTACAAGCAGCGAGACAATAAGCAACAGCACAATAATCAGGTGAGAGGTATGCAGCACCATTGCAAGCAGTAATGAAGGGTAGGGTGCACGGCAAGGGGCAGGATGATGATGAGCAGAGCAGGGCAAGCGCTAGAGATCAAGGAAGGGAAGGGAGCATGGCAAGGGGCAGGGATGTGATGAGCATAGCAGGGCATGCATTAGAGAGCAATGGAGGTCAGGGAGCACAGCAAGGGGCATGACGGTGATGAACAGAACTGGGCATGCGTTGGAGAGAAATGAAGGGTAGTATGCAGGGTTCTGCAAGATGGGGAGGATGGTAGTGCATGCCATGAGATGGGAGTGCGGCCGAGAAGGTCCAGATCAGGGCAGGGCGGTAAGTAAAGCATGGCATTGCGGCATGAGCTTGCTTGACTTTTGAATTCGCCTTCATGAACCTATGGAAGACGGTAGAATGAAAGCCTCTTACCTAAGGTGCCAGCTTCTGGGGGGTTATTGTTGGCCTGCAAGAAATCCAACTGGATGAGGGGTGGTTCACTGAGTAAGAGAATGGGCAAGAGTACAGGCATGGGCATGGTGGGTTTTCAGCAGACGACAAACGAATTAAGATCAAGATCCAGCCTTAGGTGCAGGAGGCTGTGATAGCTGAGTCGCGGCAGGCGATGCGATTTTTCGGAGGTAGGGGATCAGAGGTTGGACACCAGAGCGATGCGCATTTTCGCAGGGAGCCCTCTCTGACAACCAATCGCTATTGGCAAAGGATTGAATAGAGACTTTGTTTAACCCAGTAGCATTCTCGGACAGTTTTCAAGATAGTCCATCAACCACAGCATGAGCAGCGCACCCGACTGCCACTGTGGGTGCTGGTTTGAATGCGTACCAGCGGACACTGGCGTTTGGTCCGACCGGTACGAAGTGTGCCCCGCCCCTGGTGTGTGCCCCGCAGGGTTCTGAAGCAGATGCAGAAGTGGGGAGATTCCTTCAAGCCATGCTGTTGAGATTCCTTCATGCCAGGCCAAGTCTAGCAGACTATCTGTGTAGGACTTCCTTTGCTGTGCCAATCGCGTTTATATACTATAAGCAGTCAACCGCTCGTATGGTAGTGACAAATATCTGATAAAAATAGACTGGCCCACAACTACCTGGAAAACAACAATTACTACATTTCAATGCATGAACATAAGTCTTATTCTTTAAACCGGTATATGCGTGGTAAGTCAAATGTATGCGGAATGATTGTATGAAGAGATTGCATCTAATATATATTTCAGAAGTATGCTTTTATTTTGATTTTTGATTGATTACTGTGTATTACTACCGAAGACAGTGAAGGTGTAGCCAAGTTCAAGTCTGTGGTAACGAATTCAATCTAAAACATATAATTCATACGGATGACTCATATAACGGATACAATGCCGGCGACTTTTGTAGATCATCTATAGATACGGCTGACTGGTGTAACGAATACAATGTCGGAGACATCTGTATATCATTTCTAGATACGGCTTGTTTGTGTTACGAATACAATGCTGGAGACTTTTGAAACATATAGATTCATACAGGTGACTTGTGTTACGAATACAATGTTGGAGACTTCTGTAGATCATCTATATATACGGCTGACTCGTGTAACGAATACAATGCTGGAGACATCTGCAGATGATTTTTAGATACTGCTTGGACGCTTGTTTGTATAACGAATTCAATGCTGGAAACTTGTGAAACACATACATTCATACGGGCGACTCTTGTAACAAATAGAATGCTGGAAACTTATGACACATACAGAATGGGTGACTCGTGTAACGAATACAATGTGGAGACTCCTGTACGCCGGAAGTATTGGCAATATGAAGTATTGGCACATTTCATTTTACCCCTATAACTGGGTCTCAGAAAAGAATGGCAAAACTAACTTGGCAAAGGGGTCTATGGCTTTGACTGTCTCAAGATTATATCTGAAATTCAGTTGGCAAATCGTCTTTTTGCTTACATGTTTTTGTTAACATTTCATAGTAACATCTGGTCACAATGCAGTCTGCCCCGCCAATGATATTCTTGGTGCTTATGCCCAGAATAAATCATTTGACTATTGAGTCACACTTGAATCTGGTTTGAATTGAAAAATGAAAAAAGGTAACAAGACCTTGAACTTGGTTATATGGCTACAGCCAGCAATTTGGCTGGCTGGAGCTATGTACCGGTCTGGTTTATAAGCCCTAGCAAGTATGATACTCCTGTTTTGAATTGTCACGTGGTTTACAGAAAACTT